>CM028380.1:147708581-147764930 GCA_013146195.2 Codonopsis lanceolata
ACTTGTAGCTAGCTAGGGTGGAGGTGTGTGTGAAACCCGAATCCGTGCGGCGATACATTGCAACCACGAATCCCATAATTCGTGAAGACAATGCATCGTCCCACCATCGTCATGAAAACTCAGTAATGCCGTGGACTTATATGCAATGCAACAACTAGATGTTTACTTGCTAATTCTCAAGTAGATATGATCTACTAAACTCATACGATTATGCACATTGTTACATTAATCACAAAACCACAATAGGAGCTCATTTGAGTCCCTAAATCATAAGTGCCAAGTTTGTTCACTCTATTCAATTCAAGTCCCAAAAGCTAGTAATCTAGTCAAGCTGGAATATAATTATCATAGGATCTCACCACGATCCTCGTAAGGTTCAATTGTTCCTTAACTCGACTCAGTTGAGTCTTTACTACAATTCAACCAAACAGAGTTTGAACACTATATGTGTCCCAAGACTCTTTTCTATGTTCTCGTTTGAGGCATAGCAGGTTCTCATTCCATTTAGGAATCTCGGTTCAAGTCCCAAGTCAATTATATAAGGGAATCTCAAGTTGATTCTTGTGAAATCAAGCTTAGTTCAATTTTGATTCATAATTCCACTTAATAGTAGAATCCAAGTTCGCCACAATTCATTAAGCGTATGACAAATCGGCACGAAGGCAAATACATTCAATATGCTCATAAGTCATATCATAGAAACACATAGAAGAATCAATTCTTGACAAGGTAGAAATCATGCATTTAGTCATAATATGAAATATCTGCGGTATTCCATATTCACCTATGAAATTCAAGAGTCACAACTTAACCATCGTCCATTAAGTACTATCCAAGACTACTCAGTTAGTCTCGGATCATGAAGCCATTTACTAAACTCTTCCTAGAGTAGTAACTCATTCAATAACACAAAAGTCGATGGTAGTCAAGACTTAAGCAACACTAGAGCGGTAATAACCCGTAAGGTCAAACCATACAGGTGAGTCTTAGATAACAACATGGTCATCCTAGCGACTTATACAAGTAAACTCCATGTATAGAGTACTAAGAAAGCCCCAATCAAATCTTCTCATAGAATAGTCCTCAAATTCATTATTCAACAAGTAGGTGTTTTTATTCATTAAAGAATCAAGTAGGAATTCGACAAGAGAATTCAACACGTCAGAAATAGATACATCATTCTACAACATGCTCTCAATTGTGCATTTGCTTCACACAATCACGTAAACCACATAAGAACTTCGATTGAGTCTTATAATCACTCATATCAAACATGCCCTTCAATCCATCCCAAAGTCACGTAGGCTAATATATTAGTCTAACGCACTACAAACATCGTAGGGATTGAATGTGAGTCGGTATTGTTCAATAACTCCCTAATTTCAACTCCGGTGAGTTTTACTAAAATTCAACCAAGTTGAGAATTGATACTCTATGCATCACATTGCCCTTTCCTAAGTTCTCCTTTCATTTAGAACTTCGATAACTAGGCCGTTCATGATCTTAAACTAGCCTTAAACACAATCAGGAGTTTCAAACCCTAGTTTCGGTGATTTTGTTAAACCTTGAATTGTGAATTCTTTCACAAGAGTTATTCCCAAGCTCATTATAAACAACATTCATGCTTTACAAAATGTCAAAATCATAACTTCATAGAGATTTCATAAAATCATACACATATTTTATATGTTGAATTGGAGGTTTGTCTTCACAAAAGATGTTCATAATCATCAATAGAGCAACTATAATGAAGGGGTCATGTCATTTTATTGAACATGAAAATTTCAGGGATTTCTCAACGTACCTTAGTCCTAAGATTAATGGAGGAAAGGTTGATTAGAGCAAGGATTGTTGTAGAAGATCGAGGGCTTCGATTTGGCGGTCTCGGTTCATCGATCGGACCACGGATCTTCGGAAATGGTCTCTCAAGTTGGAGTGACCTCCATGGACGAAAATGGAGTTAAGTCTCTGAATTTCAGCTTGTTGTTGATCAACAATGGCTGTGGAGGCTGAACAAATCTTTATATACTTCCCCTCAAACCCCCAATCCAAGTGATGGTGATTATCTTGCTTCTAATTGGCCAAGGAAGGGTGACCATTGATAAGGAATTATCAAAGGGCTCAAAAGGGTTGTTGAAGAGTCAACAAAGGGGGCTTTGAGTCACCAAGGTCGGCCAAGGGGCAAGGGCTCAAGGGTCAATAGCCAAATCCACTCAAAACTCACCAATTGCTGAAAACTGCCCAATTTCCAGATTGTTGTTACTGGACAGTCGATCTTGTAAAATCGACCATAAATATCTCACACCTCCAAATGAGGTGATTATTGATTTTGTGAAAATAGACTCTTTAAAATATAGTTTAGACTTTTAAATTACTCAATTTGGACTTATATTCATCAAAATATGGCTATTACAAGTTCAAGTACAGAAGCTGATTTCCTGAAAACAGAATTCTGGCACAGCCGTACGTCAAGACCTAAATGATGTACTTATACACCTTGGAAAAATACCATATTTTACAGGGAGTATCCTAACATATGTAGGTACAACATACTAAATTTTTAGAAAATTATCTTTAGTAGATTGGTACCAGAATTTTCCCGAAGTTTGCCCAAAACCGGACTGAATCTGTGAAGTAATATGTTGGTCATCTTATTTCCAAATGCAACAAGTCTATAAACAATAATTATGCAAACATGGGAAATACTAGTACACTTGGTTTAGAACTTAAATGAACTTCTCGCAAGTTTAAAGCACAAACAATACAAGCAACGAAGGCAATTCCGAGAAACCCTAAGGCTCAAACGAAGCAACAATACTTCTAAACTCTCAACCAAGCATACAACAACTAAGATGAACATTGTAAATCTTATATGCAAGGTACTAAGACTCCAATGAGACTTATTTAGGTTCTATCATGTTAAGATAAACACTCGACGCCTTAACAACAAAGCATGCAACACGAGAAAGTCAAATACACGAAGGTTCGGGGTCTTACAATAGGTGTCCTACATTTGGAAAATAAATTAAAAGTTTTAAATTAATTTTTATTTGAATTAAATAACAGTGAAAGAGAAATTAAGTTATGTAAGAGTAGGATTGGTTTACGTAAGAGTAGGATTGATTTGTTGTGAGGCATGCCGTTGTCGTCTCCTTTGTCCCAATGCACGTCTCGAAGGAGGTAAAACAATGTTAACAGAACGGTTTGCGCTATTTTGGTAAGTCCTTACTCCTTCGCTATGGTTAAGTTCCTCTTCGGGGTCATGTTCTTCTCCAGTTGTTTGTCGTTGCCTATATTTGGGAAGTAAATTATAAGATTTTAAAGCATGTTTAAAGAGTAGTGAAAAAGTAATTAAGTTAGATAAGAGTAGGATTGGTTTACGTAAGAGTAGGATTGGTTTGTTGTGAGGCATGTAGTTGTCGTCTCCTTTGTCCCAATGCACGTCTCGAAGGAGGTAAAACAATGTTAACAGAACGGGTTGCGCTATTTTGGTAAGTCCTTACTCCTTTGTTATGGTTAAGTTCCTCTTTGGGGTCATGTTCTTCTCTAGTTGTTTGTCGTTGCCTATATTTGGGAAGTAAATTATAAGATTTTAAAGCATGTTTAAAGAGTAGTGAAAAAGTAATTAAGTTAGATAAGAGTAGGATTGGTTTACGTAAGAGTAGGATTGGTTTGTTGTGAGGCATGTAGTTGTCGTCTCCTTTGTCCCAATGCATGTCTCGAAGGAGGTAAAACAATGTTAACAGAACGGGTTGCGCTATTTTGGTAAGTCCTTACTCCTTCGCTATGGTTAAGTTCCTCTTCGGGGTCATGTTCTTCTCCAGTTGTTTGTCGTTGTCTATATTTGGAAGGTAAATTATAAGATTTTAAAGCATGTTTAAATAGTAGTGAAAAAGTAATTAAGTTACATAAGAGTAGGATTAGTTTACGTAAGAGTAGGATTGGTTTGTTGTGAGGCATGCAATTGTCGTCTCCGTTGTCCCAATGCACGTCTTGAAAGAGGGAAAGCAATTGGTAGTCTAGTTCCACGACTACCACGGGGCGGTCGATTATGGTTGGTTATATGAAGTCTAGAAGTTGAACTTTCTCCTAACTCCATATTTAAAGACGGTCGGAACATTTGTTCGGACAAAATCATAATCGTCGTCCTAGATCAATAAAGACAACTAAATAAAATATAGAAAAATTGTAGTAGAATATATGTATATAACATTGAAGTATGGTATGAGACAATAAATATAGGCGAATATACGTATGTAACATAGATGTATGATCAAATATTATTTGGTAAATAGTTTTCATTTATCTTTGAAGGAAAATTATATATTTTTTTATGAAGATAATATTTGGGACAATCTAATTGAGGGGGTTTTAAATAATCATACCTCTTGTGAAGATGATAGCACCGGTTCTTTTCCTTTTTCTGAAGCTGAAGGTTGGTCCATTTAGTGAAAATTGCTGAAATGCAAAAATTGATAATGACATAAAATAATTACAAATTGGGTAAATTCTAGTATATAAAATCGAATATTAACATATTTTGTAAGAAAACCCCAATAAATTGTGTTTTACACATTTTTCATTAAATAACTAAAAATGTATTAAACAATTTTAAAATGTATTATATAAGTGTCGGACCTCTAAAATGTTTTCTATGTAAATTTTAAAGCTTTGAAATGATTTTTTTAACAGTGTACATTGACAACGATGTATAAAAAAATCCCAATAAATTGTGTTTTACACATTTTTCATTAAATAACTAAAAATGTATTAAACAATTTAAAAATGTATTATATAAGTGTCGGACCTCTAAAATGTTTTCTATGTAAATTTTAAAGCTTTGAAATGATTTTTTAAACAGTATACATTGACAACGATGTATAAAAAAATCTATTATATATCAAAACCCAACATATTTTTAATGGTTAAACATAAGTGTCGGACCTTTAAAATGTTTTCTATGCAAATTTTGAAGTCATTAATATATTACATTACATCTAAAAAAAGATCAAAAATGTTTTATACGCTCAATTTAAATTATTATTGTCACTACTATTATTTTTCAATTTAGTCGTCTCCTTCGCTGTGATAATATTTTTGGAATAGAAAAAAAAAAGCAAAAAAAAGATGAAATTTTAAGAATAATGGTTTGGGCTAATTTGTGCAAACCTCGAGATATTCATTTTCTCAAAGGTGACAAAAACAGTTTATTTACACAGGTGCCGGAGGCTTTGTGAATTTTTTTTTATATAATAATTCATCTGCTTCGGATAAAAGTTCCTCTTTGAAAGTCAATTTTTTTAATAAAAAAATTAATTATAATGATTATAAATAAAATTATGGATGAACTTGGTAAAAAAGAGTAAGGTAATGGACTATGGAAAAGACTTGTTACGACTTATGAGGGAGCAAAAAGTTGTGAAAATTAATACTCATATATAACATAATGCAGTTCAAACATATTTTTGGTTCTTTTTGCTGGTTCAAATTTCACAGGTCTCCTAAACAAATTCTTTTAAACAAAAACACAAAATGGTTATGGCTTGGTTAATTCATTAGACAATAGAGTGATAATCAGTTTAGACAACAGAGTGATACCGAGACCTGAGTAAATCAAAACTGGAACACAAAGATTATCAAGTGACAAAAAAAACTTGTCTTCTTGACTACCATGACAGAATTGTAGAACATAATGGTCACAATTTAAACAAAAGGTTTGTGAAATATAACATCTTGTCAAGAACATCAATGGCCACGCCTCATGTCTCAGCTGCTGCCGCCTACATCAAGTCTGCTCTCATGACCACCGGTGAGTCCATACTTCAATTAATACCCTTCCTTTTTGTTGACAGATAGCGATGTACGATTTTCAATTTAGAAATACAGATCCAGAGTACTAACTCTTGAAAACAAATTATACCTTTGCATGAAAACAATATTATACAGATTTTCAATTTAATATTTGAAACAATATTTTTCAATTTAATATTTGAAACAATATTTTTCAATTTAATATTTGAAACAATATTTTTCAATTTAATATTTGAAACAATATTATATTTGAAACAATATTATAGCATGAAAACATTATTATACATATTTTCAATTTAATATTTGAAACAATATTATAGCAGCATGTACAGATTTTCAATTTAATATTTGAAACAAATTATACCTTTAAACAGATTTGCAAGTCACTGAGGATTATATATAATATGGGTCCTTACTCTTTGTATTAGTCAAGAACTTTCCACATATATATGCAACCAAAAATGAGGCAGAAACACAGTGACTTGAAAATTACAATACTGACTTCCAAAATTAACACAGCTTCAATCTATTATAAACCCAAATATGTCGAGATATATAAACCCATGAAAAGGGTGTTCAACCTAGGCCGATAAAAACAGAGATAATTTGAAACCCCACACAAACGCCTACCAAACCCACCAAATACACGACTGGAAGACATACCCACCTTTTTAGCTTTGTTAAAAAGGAAAAAAAGGAGATGGGCGACCCTGAACAAACAAAGATGGGATCAACTTTATCTCCTTTTACCCAATTTCAGATATCAAAATGGGTGATTCTAGAAATTACAGTAAATTAGCAACTAAGCATTTAAATTGCTATGACTTCAAAGGCAAAAAGAAATAAAAAGGAAAAAAGGGAGATGGGCGACCCTGAACAAAGAATGATTGAAATTTCAAATACTGGTTTAATTAATATGCAATCAGCCTTCAGCTCGACGCAAAAAAGTTAACTTCTGTCATTGTTCGCTTTGGGCCAATTTCATTCTTCGTCAATTGAACTGGATAGAAACCGAAGAGCTTCAAAAAACAAAAAAATCCCAGAAACCGAAATATGGCGAGATATAAACCCAAATATGGCGAGATCCCATGAAAAACATAGATAATCTGAAGATCAATCCCAACACATACCCACCTGTTCAATTGTGAAATTGAAAAAAATCCCAGAAACCGAAATATGGCGAGATATAAACCCAAATATGGCGAGATCCCATGAAAAACAGAGATAATCTGAAGATCAATCCGAAATTGTGAATTATAACTAAACAACCGGAGAACTTACATAGTGAGAGAGAGATGGCGATGCTGGCGAGGCTGGAGAACCGAACTTACACATAGGCGAGTCTGAAGAAACGTCGGACAACCGAAAAGATGCGAGGCTGAAGAAATGACGGACAACCGAACAGTGAGAGAGGCGAGGCTGAAGAAACGCCGGGATAGAGGTCGGAACAGGACGGATGAAGACGACGGAATGGATGAAGACACCGTTGAGAGAGGGAGGAGGAAGTCGGGTAACAGAGGAAGAGAGGCTCGGGTAACAGAGGACAGAGAGGCGTGATGAAGAAACACGTTATTATAACTGAGGGAGTCATGATCTGTTTTGGAGTAGGAGTAGGAGATGGAGTTGAATAGGAGACGGAGGCCTGATCTGTTTTAGATAGAGTAGGAGTAGGAAAATTAAAATGGTTGTGCGTAAATAAAAACGGTTAAAAACGGTTTTCGATAAAATGTAATCCTGGTCGTTGAATGTGTTTCATAAAAAGAAATCATGGCCGGTAAATAGCTTTTTCAAAAGATTTAATCCTAGCCGGTAAATAGCTTTATCAAAACAGATCCTGGCCGGTAATTAGCTTTTGATAACCGCCCGATCTGCTTTTATAATATATATATATATATATATATATATATATATATATATATATATATATATATATATATATATATATATATATATATTATTTAACAAACTAAGTAAAAGAAGTAGAAATTTATAGATCTTATGCAAACGTAGGGGTGGCAATTGGGTGTTACCGGATAATTTGGATAAAACCATTATCTACCCAATATAGTTAATGGGTGTTATTGGATAATATCCAATTATATCCATTAATAAAAGGATATTATCCGGATAATACCCAATAAGTAACATCATATTTTAATTTGTTTTTGAGTATTACTTTCTTACATATCTTATTATTCACTAATCACAACACATTAAAAAATACTCAAAACTAGACAAAAACACATAAACACACACACACACACACTCTTACACGCACAAAACTAAACAAAGACACACACGCATACTATATATATATATATATATATATATATATATATATATATATATATATATATATATATATGCAAGCACTCACATAACACCTTTTCAAAAAATAACACAACCATAGCTTGTGTTAATTGCAATTGACTAGCAAAACAACCATAGCTTGGAGACCTTTCTAGGAAACTCTATATCATAAAATGCTTCAGTTGTCTCGGCACATGTTGGCTATAAAATATTTTTGTTCTTACAAATAAATTAGAAAAATTATAATAGAATTAAAAAAGAGTAACAGATGCAAAGATTAAAAAAAGACAAGTAGTGAATAGTCAATCATTCCGACTATACTAACAAACACCCACGACTATCAGACCAAAATACTCTCTTCGTTCTGAGTAAAAAGTCTACTATTTCATTTTGGGTTGTTTCACTTAAATAGTCCACTTTATAAATTTGAAGTATAAAAGTGTAATTTTATTACTAATGTGCTACTAAAAGTTAATGAAATGAAATGGATCATCAAATATTAAAGAATGCATATTTTTTGTTAAAAAATGTCATAATTTGTGGTCATGAATTTTCATTATAAAAAATGTATATTAAACTTGTGTAGACTTTGTTTTCTTTTTTGTCTTGCTAAATTTTAATTTCTAGCTAAATATTTTTTAAACCAAATGAAATGGAGCAACAAATATTAAGCTAAATAAATGAAATGGAGTCAACTACTAATTTAACAAATTGAAATTGACAAGTAAATGAAAAGTTTGCGGTACAATAAGTTGATGCAATTTATGTGCAATTTTTATAAAATACAAATAAAATTTCAATTTAAATACTTATATTCATTATAATTATAAATAATCCAAGACAAAATAATAAATAAGTTCATAATAATCAACAACTTTTATGATTACTTGTTTATATTTATATTAAACTTTCAAACAAATTTCAAAAATGAGTTTAGTTGGTGGTAGCAAACTTTGATATAAAGTAATTTAATATAAGTTCGAATCTTGTTAATATCTAGTTTCATTTCTATTTATTATCATTTTAACTAAAGAACATATAGTGGTGGTAGTGGCGGAGGTTGGGGGCAGATGATGGTGGCGGCAGGCGTTGGTCGGAGGCTGTGGTTGGTGGCATACGGTGGTGGTCGGAGGTTTGTGGTGATGGGTGGCAGATGGTGGTGGCGGTGAATATATTTAGTTGTGTTAGTGGTGGTGGCGGTGGGCAGTGGTAATTGGTGGTGGTTGTCGGAGTTGGGAAGTAGCGGAGGTGGGTGGAGACGGGTGGTGGTGGTGACATTAGTTGATACACCAAATGATTGTAGTGACATTAATGGATAACCGGTTAATATCCATAATTTATCCATTTTGTTATTGGTCTCTAATGAGTGTTATCCATTAACACCCATTAACTTAATTAGGTGTCAATGGATAACACCCAATAAATCTTTTATAATGGTTATAGACAAAGACTTGTGTAGGACGGTCTTACGGATCATAAATCCGTAAGGCGGAGCCCCATTTAGGAACTCGCGGGTTAATAAATAAATATGTTAATTAATACACAATTACGTATTAGTCGAGTTGGTTAGTGGCATCTCTTAAAAGTTTAGCACGTGGAGGTTGGTGGTTTGAAACTCTCAAGCTCACACTATTACAGTTTTAATACTCTTTAATGAGAAATTCCTCTATTTGCTCCGGTGCTCCTGCACTTTCAATATTTGCCGTCGAAATTCTTATGTTTATCAAGCTTTGCAATTTAATCTTTGTCGGCTCCGTTAACCATCCGTTAGTATCAATTGCCTTGGGATACTTGACGAATCCTAACGGACTTTGACGAAATGTTAAATGACACATTTAAAGCCAAACGTGACACATTTAAAACACAAAAGTGGCACATTTTAATGTTAAAAGTGACACTATAAAAGGAAATTTATTATAATTTTCATTAAAATACAAAGTAACACCCTTAATACTAAAAAGTGACACATTTAATACTAAAAAGTGACACTCTTAATACTAAAAAGTAACACTCTTAATACTAAAAAGTGACACTCTTCATACTAAAAAGTGACACTCATAATACTAAAAAGTGTCACTTTAAAACTAATGTTGACTGCCAAAAGTGACATATTTAATATTAAAACGTGACATTTTCAATGCTAAAAAGTGACTTTTAAAGTCAACAACGACGATTTTTATTCATAAGACAAAATGACACATGTACGATCAAAAGTAACACATTTAATTATAAACAAATGACACTTTAATGAGAAATTCCTCTATTTGCTCTTGTGCCCCTGCACTTTCAATGTTTGCCGCCGAAATTTTATGTTTCTCACGCTTTGCAATTTAATCCTTTGTCATCTCCGTTAACCATCTGTTAGTATCAATTGCCTTGGGATACTTGACGGATCCTAACGGACTTTAACGAAATGCTAAATGACACATTTAAAGCCAAACGTGACACATTGAAAACACAAAAGTGACACTATAAAAGGAAATTTATTATAATTTTCATTAAAATGCAAAGTAACACCCTTAATACTAAAAAATGACACATTTAATACTAAAAAGTGGCACATTTAATACTAAAAAGTGACACATTTAATGCTAAAAAGTGACACATTTAATGCTAAAAAGTGACACTCTTAATACTAAAAAGTGACACATTTAATGCTAAAAAGTGTCACTTTAAAACTAATGTTGACTGCCAAAAGTGACACATTTAATACTAAAACGTGATATTTTCAATGCTAAAAAGTGATACTTTTAAAGTCAATAACGACGATTTTTATTTATAAGACAAAATGACACTTGTACGATCAAAAGTAACACATTTAATTCTAAAAAAAATGACACTTTAATGAGAAATTCCTCTATTTACTCCGGTGCTCCTGCACTTTCAATGTTTGCCGCCGAAATTCTTATGTTTCTCACGTTTTGGAATTTAATCCTTTGTCAACTCCGTTAACCATCCGTTAGTATCAATTGCCTTATGATACTTGACGGATCCTAACATATTTTGACGAAATGCTAAATGACACATTTAGAGTCAAACGTGACACATTGAAAACACAAAAGTGACACATTTTAATGTTAAAAGTGGCACTATAAAAGGAAATTTATTATAATTTTCATTAAAATACAAAGTAACACTCTTAATACTAAAAAGTGACACATTTAATACTAAAAAGTGACACTCATAATACTAAAAAGTGACACGTTTAATACTAAAAAGTTTCACTTTAAAATTAACGTTGACTGCCAAAAATGACACATTTAATATTAAAACGTGACATTTTCAATGCTAAAAAGTGACACTTTTAAAGTCAATAACAACAATTTTTATTTATAAGACAAAATGACATTTGTACGATCAAAAGTAACACATTTAATTATAAAAAAATGACACTTTTAGTGTTATAAAATAACACTTTAATGTCAAACGTAATGAGTTTTATTTATAAAAAAATGAGACACTTTTCAAAGTAAAAGTAACGCATTTAAGACTAAAAGTGACACATTTAAAACCAAAAAGTAACATTTTTTAGGGAAAAATTATAATTTTCATTAAAAATTCAAAGTGACACTTCTAAGGCTAAAAGTGATACATTTTATACTATAAAGTGACATTGTTAATAGTAAAAAGTGACACTCTGTATTTATAAACATGAGGGGTGGTGCTGTAATTTTCAAAAACTAAGGGGTTGCATTGAGATTTCTGAATTTTGCTCCATTTAGCTTGGATAGATTCATCTTACAGATAAGGATCCGTAAGACCGCCTTACAGGAGACCACCTCATGGTTATATTGGATAATTTATTGAACTGGATAAAATTTTGCCACCCCTATACAAACGTACGGTTGTCGATCTAGTTTATTTAGCTTTAATTAGCATCTATTATATGTATGATATACGTAATATTAACAAATCTGATGAAATGACACAAAAAAAATATTTTTTTTGTGAGGTTTATCCATTTTTCCCACGGCCCTACGTTGGTCGGATCGGGCCACAAGATTCAAGGATCGTCAACTTTGCGGGCTTTCCTATCCCTTGTGTCCGTTTTGACAATTCTACTTACGGATATATTTTGTAAATGAATCATCTTTACTCGACTCATTGTGTACTATTTCTAAATTTTTCAAACCGGTAAATTAATCACATTATGTTGTAAATCTCTCCATCTTTTTACCAAAAAATTGTGTTATGGATCCTTCATTTGCAGATCTAAATTTTGTACGGACATTACTAATTGCGCATTAACCTAAGGACTCCCAGATCTAACAAGAACATATGTAAAAAAGGTTACTTTTTGTGTTTCAAACTTACTATCTTGCATAGTACACTTGGATTGAATTTTTATTTTGATTAAGTTACATCCTAGAAATGTAGTCAGATTTAGTCCATTCTTTACACTCATTTGAAAAATCTAATTATTAAAAGGATATATTAATGTCACCCTATGCCTATATTTTAAATGCTTGCAAACTTATCCCCTTTGTGTCGTTGATTATAAGCATAACACAAGGATCCAAAAACCCGCAACAAGCGGTAAGATGGCGCTTTTCCAAACAACATCTCATAAGGGATTTTATTTTCATGAACACTGGATGGAGTCCTATTGATCAGGTGACACGCTGCCAAAACACATTCTCCCCAAAATGACCAGGTAATTTTCCTTGAAAACGAAGGGCTCGGGCAACATTTAAAATATGCCTATGTTTACGTTCGAATCGCTCATTCTGTTGTGGAGTCCCAACACAAGATGTCTCAAATAGAATTCCATTTTTGTTAAAGTAATCAATCAGGCAACGAAATTATGTCCCGTTATCACTCCGAACACATTTTACTGTTTTGCCAAACTGTCGAGTAATCATTGCGAGAAAATTGAGAAATATCACTTCAACTTCAGTTTTATCACGTAACAAGTAGACCCAAGTTCCCCGAGAATAATCATCAACTATAGTTAAGAAATAAGAAGCACCACAAGAAGAAAGAGATCTATAACCACCTCACAGATCACAATGAATTAAATCAAATAAATTATCCGCTTTGTGTTTACTAACAGAAAAACTTTCTCTAGTCTACTTTGCACATTGACACACATCACACGCTTTATTTATCCTACCAAAATTACCTACATTTGGTATTAATTTCTCTATTTTCTCAGACGGATGCCCCAGACGTTTATGCCACAAATTCATTCTTTCTTCTCCATCAACTGCCATAGCTTGAACATGGGGAATACCACAGAAAAAAATAGAGTCCATCTCTTTGTTCACCCGCTCCAATCAACGTCCTCGTCATACGGTCCTGTATAACACATATGATTAGTGAAGTGAACAACACAATCTGTTTTGTTTATGAGTTGAGACACAAAAATTAAATTGCACGTTAAACTAGGCACAAAAAGAACATGCTCAAGCTGTAACCCTCCTTCCAAAATCACAGTTCCTTCTTGCATTGCTGCAGCTTGCTGTCCATCTGGTAAACCCACCGGACAATTCTTTATATCACGCCCATTTATTAAAACATCCATCTCACCCGTAACATGGTTCGAAGCTCCGGAATCGATGATCCACGCACGGGTTACACACTTACCGTTCAATTGATCAGGTGAGCCTTTGGATGTGTTCAGGAGATTCCGCAATTGCTCCCACTGTGCTGCCGAAACGAAGTTGGGCAGACCAGGCGTGTTGCTGGAGCTTCCGTTTCCTTGCACATTCACACTTCCTCCAGTTGTATTGTTGGCACGAACCTGCACTCCAGTGCCTTTGCCACGCCCTTGTGATCCACCGCCCTTGTCTCCTCCTTTTCCAGCAGTTGCAGCCCCTCTTCCTCCTCCTTTTCCTCCACGTGGTCTATCACCCCACCATTCTGGAAACGCGATTAATTGGAAACACCCACTTTCTTCGTGTCCCTCGCGGTTGCAGTGCCGAGAAAACTTAGCAATTTCAGTTTTCCCTCTCCTTTTCATGTCATGCTGAACTTTAAAAGCCATGACGTTCTCATGATCTTCTTTAGTTCTAGAGGCTGCTCCCCCCGCAAACGTTCCTCCTGTATCACACTATGATATGCCCGATTTAACGAAGGAAGAAGATCTAACAACAAGAGATTAGACTACCGAACTGTACAGAGTTTCCAATACCATAAGAAATCGGTGCAAGCGGTCTTTTTCTTGGATTCTTGCAAACTTCGTACCAAGTTCACAAGTGCACTTACTGCATTCACAGCCTGGAAACGACTCATAATTTCCAAGCTCGTCCCACAACTGCTTGAGATGCCCGTAGTAATTTTCCAAAATAGATTTGCCTCTTCGTGGTAGGATACGGTTGATCGTAGGCTAGGCTCGATAGTGTTCATGATCCACGACACAAGCATCGAGTTTACAGTTTGCCAATCGTCCAAGCGCTCTTCCTCCTCCAAAACAGTGAGAGTTCCATCGATGAAACAGAAATTTCGTCTTGCCTTTAGAGACAATCGAATAGACCTCGCTCATTCCTCATAGTTCTCGCCTCGAAGAAAAACATGTGTGATGACATTCCCCGGATTATCTTGGGATCCAAGAAAATATGGCGACGAAGAATCAATTTTCTTGAATTGATCTTCGCCTCCTACTTTGTTCTTTCCGCTCCATTCCTCTGTCATTGCACCGCCAACGGCTTCACTCGGTTTTAGGGTTTCTATGCTTTGATACCATGAAGAATTTGGTCTGACCAGTCTGCCTTTCTCATTGAAAACTTCCGTCCTATATATTACAAAATAAAGGAATGATTCCCACTAAGGAAATAAGCAACTTACCTTAACTAGGAAATTGCTAGGAACAAACTGAAACCCGAAAATTAGAAAACAACCAAACCCAAAAACTTGGAACCCACGCACCTGCCAGGATCATCTTACAGCTCACCAAGGCAGTGCATGCAAGACACACACCACCTATCCTTAACAGATTGAATTTTTATTTTGATTAAGTTACATCCTAGAAATGTAGTCAGATTTACTCCTTCCTTTACACACATTTGAAAAATCTAATTATTAAGGATATATTAATGTCATTAAAGTTAATTAGTCATAATTATAAAAATAGTTAAGCACAAATAATGTACTTATAACAAAAGTTGGAGGTTAAATATGAAATGTTACAGAAATTATAAGCATTATTTTTTAAAGTGGACTTTTAGAATGAAACATCCAAAAATAATATAGTGGACTCTTTATCTGTAACGGATGGAGTATTAATTTTAGTATATATAACTAAAAACTTTAATTAATTTTTGTTAATCCGTGTGCTAGATCAAACAAGATAATAATTTTAGGATGAAAAGAATAAATAATTAAAAATTTTAAGGCATAAACTCTTTGGATAAAACGGAAGGAGTATCACCAAATTCGACCAAATAAATGTACTAAAATGACAATTTTAGCCTTCATCTTTATTTATTTACTTATTTTTTTTCCTCTTAAGGGAGGCATGGGAAGGGATCGAACCCACATTGTAAAATCTCATCTCTACCCCTGAGCCACCCCTTAGGGGCTATCTTTATTTTAATTGTTGTCAAACAGCCTAAACCTTATTCAAGCGTTTCTCCTCCTTTGCATTGCACTTTTTTTTTTTTTTTGATGGATGAAGTTTCTTTGAATTATTTTTTTGAAAAACGATTAATTTAAATGGAAAAAAAATTAATCAAACACAGACAACAATTTAAAGCGGTACGATTAGCGCAGATAAATTAGGATGGTTTGATTTTGAAGTGGCACAGCCCACATCTCTCTCTCTCTCTCTCTCTCTCTCTCAATCGTGGTCTACTTCAAGAACCATGGAGCCGTCAAGTTCATCAGCGATGGAATCGAAAGCTCAATTGAATAAAAGATTGAAAACCGGAGAGCCCTCTCGCTCTCCCTCTCCCTACATCGTAATAAGTAACTCATCGTGGTCTACTTCAACCACGGAGCCGTCAGGTTCAACAGGGACGAAGTCGAAATCTGAACATGCTAAACTAATGGCAACCGGAGAGTTAATGCCGGTTGAATTCTTCAACCAGACTATCCTCACAGACTTTCATTTCGAGCCTAATGATCATCAACTTCTCGAGTATCTGAGAAAAAAGATATTGAGGATTCAGATGCCGATACACCATATAATAGAGGCCAATGTTTACGCACATACTCCGGAGTATTTGGCCGGTATTTTTTCCCGCCACTTTTATTTCTATCAAGAATCTTTGATAAAGATTCCTTAGACATCCAAGATTTGACTTCTTTTTTTAAACTTTGACTTGGACTAGAAATGTATTTTGTATTCGAGTTTTCTAACCCCACTCTGTTTCGGTTTCCTCAGATACGTACAGCACCATAAGAAAAAATGTCTGGTATTTCTTTACCCCTGTTCATATCTTTGGTTCTGAATCTTTGAATTGGAAAGCTTCGGGGCCTTCTACTCCGATAACTAAGGATGGCGAACTTCTGGGCTTCAAGAAGCCAATGGATTATTTTCAAGGAAATGAGAAAAGTGATTGGGGAATTGTGGAGTATACCCTGAATATGGAGAAACTCCCTTTGCCTATGCCTAAACATGATGACCATTGGATGTTGTGCGAGCTTTTTAGGAAATCAATGCTCAACAAATTGATTCCACAACAAATAGCCAACGAAGAAGTCGACCAGAACTTTGTTACATCGGACTTTTAGGTGGTTTTCAGGTTTTAAATCTTTTAGGTGACAATCTGTTTGCCTATACATTTTGTTACATTGGACATTTCATTTACTATTCAAATTTTGTCGCTGATCAGTTGAGTATTTCGATAACTAGATGTTGTTTTAGATCACTGATAGATGTTATTTTAGTCATGATGGAATCTGTTGTCAAGAATAAATTTCAAGGAATAGCAACAGGACATTTATCTGGTTTATGACTTGGGAATTTCAGGTAGTCTTGTTAAGGGTGACTTAATTTACTGAGGTCTTGTCTTGAGTTTGATGAGGTCAGCCAGGTGATACTCAGACATCCCATACATATAAGAGAACTATTGATTAAACTGATCAATAGTATTTTTTTGAAACTATTGTTTAAACTGATCGATAGTATTTTTTTGAAAGAGAGAATAGATGATGAAGCTTAATACTTTTTCTCAACACAGTCATATAAGGGGGTTATCTATTTGGGATACCCTTACCAGATGCCTCCAATTTTTAGTAAAAATGAGACTTATTTTCTCAGATTTTTTCTTTCATGAAATATGTCCAAAGATAAAATAAGTCAAACTGAGATTACGATTTGTTTATCATATTCAGATTGATCTTTCTCTTCTACCTTGAAGTGCTATCGGTACAGAGCTGATGGGAAGGGAGGATTCCAACTGACTCCCTTTAATCATCAAAGCAAGGTAGCTAGCACAGCTGCGCAGGAATAGAACTAGAGATGAATCTTTTTTTCTTTTTATTTCTTCTTGAGCACTTGAAGTACCTAGATGGGGCTAGATACCATTGCTATTTCCAGCTCGTTTCAGCCTTTGTCGAACAATATATAGGTGGAGAGTCTGGTGCAGAGCTATGTGTGAGAGGGACCTGAATAGGCTTGTAGAATCGCCTGATGTATGAAGGTGGGTCTAACAATTGCGTTGTGAAATGCAAATTTGGCGCTGAAGATGATGGGGAGAGGATGGCAGAAGACGGAATGTGATGTTTGTGAGGTCTGGCAGCACACTCAGCTGCTGTGTGAGGACAGTGAGACTCTTCCTACACTCTTTAAAACTCTTCAATGGTGTCTTAGTTCATCTTTTTTAAGTGGGTGTGAAGTATGGGTTTCCCAATCCACCTAGGGGCTACATCCATATGTTTCCACCAACATGATGATGAGAACATGTGAAGATATATTTATATCATAATTAACCTCACCTCAACAACAAATAATCAATTTTCACAGTCATATAATGCATAAATTCGAATATAGAGTTAAATAATTATGCATTTAATGCATATGTACCTGGTGACAACACAATAAATGGAGCTGCGTTTGCCGGTGGCGGATGGGGGCATCTTACTGATACGTTCTTTGCCTCTTTGGCCATACAACCCCTCTCTTTCTTTGCTTTCTTCAGTCCACTGTGCTATTTATCTTTTCGGAACTGAAGGAATAATAAATCATTAAAAAAATTAAGAAGGTAGAAAACCTTGTGTCTCCATGGTTGAATTGCCCGCAGTTCCTGAATTGGGGTCTGTTTTAAAACTTCCTGGTTAACAACGGGAGCATTCGCCCAATGATTGAAATCCAGCGATGGTACTAAATGGTTCTGACTCGGAACTTGCTCGTTGAGCTCCGGAACATTCACGATATTGTTAACATCCTCCCCATGACCTGCGCTCGGATTGGGAACTTGTACGTCAATCCCTGCATTGTTTTCCTTCTCCAGGAGGTCATTGGGTTTGTTTCCTTGATCTTGCTGTTTGGGTAATTTGTCTTTCTTGTACATCGCGCATAGAACCCAGTCGTCCCACTGCATGTAGCATTGTTACCGACAAACATTCGTGATAATCTAAGACATATTGAAACCTAATAAGTCTTGAATTATCTACAAGTGTGCACCTTCATGTCATCAGGAGCTCTTCTGTTTGGACCAACTCCATTGTTATTATCATTCTTGTCTTCAGTAGCGATTCTATATTCATGCATAATCCATTCCGTCTTTTTCCCGTTCTTATCTTTTGATTTCCCTTCCTAATAAATGAGAGATTTTTTCCTACCACCTATTACTGCATTGCCAAGGATTTTTGGTATGGGCAATGTTAGGGCAACTCTCATTTTGCACTAAAATATTGGTACTCTATGATATGGCATACTTTCATTGGTTGAACATTTTGTGGGTCCCAGCACTCCAACCAATGAGAGTGTGTCACATCACATAGTACTCATATTTTTGTACAAAATGAGAGTAGTCTGAGCATTACCCTTTTGGTATCGGCTCCCGTAGTATACTAAAGGTAGGGTATTTCCATTTAGAAGTTGTATTCACAAAGAGTTATGGTTTAGGAAAGACTGTGTTATTGGCCGGTGTGTTAGGGGATACGTGGATTGAGATTTCGTCTCATACGTTAATCATATCTATACTGACATCGTATCAACGATCCTCGTGCTTTGATACGGGGAAGTTCAAAGTGATCGATCGAATAGGCCCCCAATATAAGAGGGCTCAATTTTATAGATTTGTAGGCTAATTTTATTTAGATATATTATAAAGAATGAAAAAGTTGTAAATGAACAGTCGTCTGGCTTAATTGGTTGGGTATTTGTTTAAGATGGTGAGTGGAGTGGGAGGTCTTTGGTTATAGGCCCTTCCTTTGTTATCTTTGTAATTATCTAATTTATTTTGAATCTATAGTCAATTATTAATTTTTTTATATGCAAATTATATTGTATACTCCTTTATATTATTTTGAGATGTTTTACATTATAATTAACTTTTAAAAATTAACTTATAATTTTCACAGTCGGTTCAAGTTATTGCTCCGCCATTTTTGTAATTTTTTTATTTTGGGAGGTCTTGGGTTCAAGCCCCTTCCTTTGTCATTTTTGTAATTTTATTTATTTATTTTGGATATACGGTCAATTATTAATTTTTTTATATGCAAATTATATCGTATACTCCCCTATACTATTTTGAAATGTTTTATTTTGAAGATGTTTTACATTATAATTAACTTTTAAAAAATAACTTATAATTTTCATAATCGGTTCAAGTCTTTACTCTGCCATTTATGTAAAAAAAATATTTTGGTTCTACGGTCAATTATTAATTTTTTTTATATGCATATTATATCATATACTTCCCTGATTTAGTTAAATAGTCTCTTTTACTATTTTGAGATACTTTATGTAATAATTAACTTTTAAAACATATGCTTTTAATTTTCACAATCTTTCATCTTTATCCTCCACTTGTATTGTAAGCATAATGGTTGTGGTTAAGTATTTTTTTATTAATTAACAACTTCAAAACTACTTATATATGTTTTAGTTACTCCGGAATCTAATAAATGAAAGAATTACTATATAAAGATAAAGATGAAATTTAGAGTAATTAAAACATACATATAGTAACTATATATGGTTGTGGTTAAGTATATATAACCGTATTGAGTTAATATATAATATCAATATTTCAACCAAAAATTAAATTTTATTATTATGTTACTATCTTTTGTATTGATTATGTTTATTTAATTATTAGTTTTTTTTACTTGAATTTATAGTGCATAATACATGTTACCAAAAAAATATCCATCCAGAAGTCAAAATATAAATAGAGTATATTTATTTTTATTGTAAATTATTTTAACGAATGAAGAACAATAGTTTTCAGTAATTATTCAATACTTATTTTCTTATAAGTTTTGGCATTATCCATTTTCATTAATTCAAATTATGAAAAGTCAAATAAATTATTCGTTTAAAATTCTTATATTTATATTTTTTTAAAGACCACTTATTTTCTTTTCGTTCTAAACCCCTAGAAATTCAGGATCGACACATTGATATGGTTGGTCGATGTTTTTCTTCTCTCTCCATTTTGGCTGTGCTTTCTATGTACTGTTGAGTGATCGATTTCTGCCGTTGATTATGGGCCTTACCAGGAATGGTTGTCGTGGCTTGTGACTTTATCAGTACTAGGCTACAAGGTTTGTGTCATTTGCACATTGCACCCTTGTAGTAATTCGCTTGCCCGTTGTCTTAACTTCATCCGGATTCCGGATGATCAGTACCATATTTTCTATTACAACTTCCTAACAAAGCCGTTGCAAGAGGAAATAGTGAACTCAACCCTTCCTAATAAATCATTCTTCCTGTCCTTATGATTTGTGAATGATTGCAAAAGACCCAACCAATTAGTGCTTGTGAGGGTGTCTTAACGGCTATGACCGATTGAGGCCAATTATGTCAATTCCTAAGTATTTGAAACTCACTACAACAAAAATGATATTTTAAGACGTCCTATATAGGACGCTTTTAAAAAGTCATCATATAAAAGTCGCAATAGGGTGCCTAATTATTAAGGTCCTATTATGGTACCACCTAACAGAACGTCTTACTCTTTGTGTCCTATTATCATAAGACTTAATAGTACGTCCTCCAACAGCATCCGATAAAAAGTCTTAAAAGAACGCCTAAGCTGCAAGGTCCTATTACTGTGATGTTGACGCATGACTCTAGTGGCCCTATTACCACAAGAGTTAATAGGACACCTTTCAACTAAGCAACTTATTAGGTCAGTAGGACCTAACTAATAAGATGTCTTTTTTTATAGAGTCCTATTATCGTAATACCTAATAGGACACGTAATTCTTGGGCCCTATTACCATAAGGGTTTATAGGACCCTTTTTAAGTAGCATATCATTAAGCCATTGAGGTAATATGACGCTTTTTAAGTAGGCATCCTATAAAAAGACTAAAAGCAATATAAATAAAAGAAAATTTAGTTTTGCTAACACTTTTTTTTTTACATTTGAAATAATTGTCGACAATTGCAAAAAAGTTGGACATTGTAACCTCTATATATGATCGTTACTTCTTCTTTCTAACCATACTTGCAATTAGGTTTGGCAATTGGTGGGTTGAGTCGGGTTTGGGGCAGGTAGCATATTGAAGCAGGTTGAGACTTATTATAACCTGAATATCGAACAAGTTGAAATCGGTCATGTTAGAACATGTAACGAGGTTAATACAGGTCAAGACAAAAAAAAATCTCAGTAATTGAAACATTTATAGAATTAAAACTAGCAGTTCAAAACGGGTGGTAACGGGTTTGACCTGTTCTAACCTGACCCCTCTAGTTAACAGTTTTTCGTTTCGACCCATAAATGTTAACAATTTGGGTTAGTTGTTTCGGGTAATTTTCGAGTCAGATCGGATGGATTAACATGTTCCGAGATATAATTGCTAGGCCTACATGCAACAACTAAAGAGATTTGAAATTAGGGGTCATTTAAAGTTAAGGCAACATCTTAATTGAGTATTCATTGTAACCATTTCAATCATAATCACATATTCTTTTTATTGCTCGATCAGTTCTAAGGATCTATTACAAGAAAAATGAGATATCGTGATTCCATGTTCAAGGATTTTTCTGAAATACCTCGTAAAGTGGTCTATTAAAGCATTTGTTGTGTTATATTATGAAATATCAAATAATTTTGTAAAGTCTCGTAAAATAATCTATTACGACTCTTGTTGGAGCCATTTCATAAGAAATCAGAAAAAATCCCGGTATAACGAGACACATAAATCAGTGATGCAATAAATTATTTAATTAGACACCTCCTTATTTTAGTTTTAAAACATTAATAGACTATTATATATTTTAATATGTTATGTATTTTCCTTTAAAACTCATGTATTATTTTAACTCATCCTTAGAGTATATAAAAAAAGGGTAAAACATGAAAATTACTTCCTAAAATAAAAATCATAGGTACTTAACACATCACATATAAAATGCTTAATACAGCACTTTTAAAAAACGTTTTACCAAAATACCATTTACGTAATTTAATTTTTTTTAATTAAATTTAAAGTAACTAAAATTTAATTTTTTTTGTTTTTTTATTAAATTTAAATTAGCTAATTTAAAATTTAATAATTAATTTGATTTGAATTAGGTTTAAATTAAAAAACAAGTTTTTGGTTTAAAAAAACAAGTTTTGGGTAATTTATTATTTTTATTTTTTAAATTAAATTTAAATTAGCTAAAATTTAATTTTTTGTTTTTTATTAAATTTAAATTAGCTAAATTAAAATTTAATAATTAATTTGATTTGAATTATATTTAAATTTAAAAAAACAAATTTTGGGTTTAAGGACTGGATTGGTACCAGTCCCAAACCCAATAATTTCCAACACAAGCCCGCCGCCTGATACAAGACCAGCCCATAACCCTTTTCCCCCTTTGGGACTGCCAACCAACCAGGCCTAAACCCACCAGACAAGCCCAAAACTGTTTCCCCCTTTTAGACAGCCAACCAACCAGGCCTAAACCCATCCCCCCCAATTTGGACTGCTACCAGATCCGGCCATATCCCATCTGCCCAATTTGGACTGGTCCAAAACCGGTCCTAAACCCAAAACTTGTTTTTTAAAATTTAAACCTAATTCAAATCAAATTAATTATTACATTTTAAATTAGCTAATTTAAACTTAATAAAAAATAAAAAATTAAATTTTAGCTAATTTAAATTTAATTAAAAAAACAAAAAAATTAAATTACCCAAAACTTGTTTTTTTTAATTTAAACCTAATTCAAATCAAATTAATTATTAAATTTTAAATTACCTAATTTAAATTTAATAAAAGACAAAAAATATTTTTTTGTTAATTTAAATTTAATTAAAAAACAAAAAAGATTAAATTACGTAAAGGGTATTTTGGAAAAACATTTTTTTTACAAAACCGGTCCCTAATCCTTTCTTTTTTTTTTTGTTATTTTTTCATTTAAACATTAAAAAATAAATTAACAGATAAATATTTAACATTTGGAGATAAAAATTGAACAATTAGAATTAAATATTACCGTAAAGTTCGCGTAAGTGATAAATATAACGTCGCCATCATCGTCCATATCCACATTTCAACATTTTTTTGCCGATTTGCTTCCAAATTGTAGACTTTTTGGAAGTTTTAACTGATTGAAATTTTGACTGAGAGAAAAATGCGTATGCAATTTTTTTTCACTTACAAGAAAAATTTTACAATCTGATATTTATACTCAAAGATAATTTTTCACTTAGTATAACTAAATCAAATTAATTAGTAATTTAATTGTGTTTAGTAACTAAATAAAATTAATTAATTAATTGTGTTTAAAATATTTTTAAATTTATAATTTGTTAAATTAAATTTAATAAAAAACGAAAAAAATAAATAAATTATGTAAAGGGTATTTTGGTCAAACATTTTTTAAAAATGTTGTATTAAGCATTTTATAGGTGCTGTATTAAGTATACCCCAATAAAAATATATTAAATGTGAATACTTTTATTTTAAACGGACAAAAAAATGAAGGTTAATTAAGTTTTAAGATGGGCAGTTTTTATTTTTACACATACTTTCAGCCTTCTCGCTAGAAAAATTACCTTTCGTGTGGTTTTGGATTTCATAATCTTCGGCGCTATTATTCAACTCTTTACTGGAGACAAGATTTTCCTTTACATATCCCTTGTTCATATGGGGATAGAAGAGTGACAATAATTGTTTAGCTTCCTCACCTTGATCATTTTGTTTAATTCAGTCCCAGAGTTCATATTCCTCCTACTTAAACTTTTCTTTTATTTTAAAGCTTCAAGAAATTCTCCATTTGGGTGTGAACTCAATAATTACCGTTGAATTGATAATAAATAAAAATAATAAAAATTACGGGCTTTGCCCGTTTTTCCCACGGGGTGGATTGGACCAAGAGATTCAAGGACAGTCAAGGTTGCGGGCTTTCCACCCCAGCCCGTTCAGTGGCGGGCTTTTCAGGCCCACGGCCAAACCCGTCTCATTTGCCCGTTTTGACAGCTCTACTTACGGATATATTTTGTAAAACGAATTATTTTTACATGACTTATCTTGTGTTGATGGGTTAAACTACGAAAGAATAAAACTTCGTTTTACGAATTAAAATCAATAAGAGAGTCTTAAAGGAGACGTACTCCTTTTATTGACTATAAGTCAAATACTCTTCACAATTACGTATACTATAATAAAAAATCCATCCATGACATTAGTTGAAATGATTTTTTATGGGAGAGGCTATTTGTACTATATATTTTACTTATCCACTACATAATTAATTATTGCATTAATTAATGACATGTTTGGACAAATTTACCCATAATTACTTGTTCATATTAAGTTGACTAATAAAGTTACTTTTCTGATTAACTATTTGCTAACATTATTTTTTGTATGCAAAAACTTGTATAAGATGGTATTACAAATATTTTTTGTAAGACGGTTCCTCTTTACCCAACTCACCCTGTGTTGGTGGGTAAAACTGTGAAAAAATGAAACTCCATTTTACAAATTAAGATCTCTAAGACGGTCTTACATGAGACCTACTTTTTTTTTAATGAATAACATAGTTAGAATATTTGTATTTTCACTTTTTATTAATTTTTTGATTAATTAATCTTATGACTAAAGTTATCTTGCATAAACAATAAATTAATATCTTAAGAACATCATTTATTTATCAAACTTTGAGAAAATATGTAATATTTGGAATAAAATTTTAAAATTGATATTTAAAGGATATAATAATAAAATATTTTTGTCCAATAGTAAAATAATAGTGTGAAATAGTATCATAAAATTTTAAAACCTTTTGTTTACCAATAAAAATGATTTAACATTTTAATTATTAATTTGAGTGAAACCAATATTCAATATAATACTTACCACATTGCTATTATTGAATTGATTTTTGAGAGTAATACTTTTTAATTAATTTTTTTGATGATAAATATCCAATATTCTCTATAATTTGGGTAGACAAATGCCTTAATAATATTATTTTTACGGTAATGAAGTATGAGACACAAATCATAAACAAAATTGATTAAACATATATATTACAAAAAAATAATTACCTTGCTTGTTGAGACTTAAAAAAATATTTTTCAAAAAATAAAAAAAATTGAAAAAGAACAACTATCTTGTTTGTTGAGAATTAAAAATTAATTTGGAAATAAAACATACATAGGAGTTCTTCAATTGAAAAGTATAAAAAGGGCAATTATGTTCAAAGATATAATTATTTAATGTAATAACTCATGATGTAGTGGATAAAAAAAATATAGTAAAAATAACATTTTCCTTATCATTCTTTGTCTATACTCACCCAACTTGCTTGTTTGACCAATTTGCTACCTCTACTCAGATAACAATGTTGGGACACGTGTCTAGAAGCACATCCAATGGGTGAAATTTATTTATTTATGGATTAAATAATTATTTGGTCCCTCCATTTACACGTTTTTTTTTTGTTTGGTCATATTCTTTTTTTTTAATTAGATGTGGTCCTTCAAGATTCGCTATGAGATACCATGTCTAGACATTACTGTTAATAATATTGTCTAAAAAATTGAAATGACAAAAATACCCTTCCCTCTTAGGTTACAAGGGTCAATCGGTCAAGCCTGAACAAAATAGTCCCTCTTCATCTTAATATGCTTGCCGACTCGAGACCGAGCTAACAAGTGCGCCTCCAAATTCACCTGAAAACATTCAAAATCAAAATTAAACCTAGCTCAACCCCCATCGAAATCCATTGCAGAAGAAAAATTGAACAAGAAAATAATTAAGTCCCTTGCTCGCTTTTCAAACCCAAATTAGATCTGAATGTCTCTTTCGAAACCCGGATCTAAAATCGAAACAAACCCATCAAATCGAATCAAAACCCAGATCTAAAATCGAGAGCGAGAACTATCACGAAGGAGAAAGAGAGCTGTAATGGCTTGATTGCAAAAGAATAATTAAGATCTGAGTCTATTGTTACAGATTGGATCAAGTTTCCTCTGCCAGCACCGCCGCAGTGATAGTTGACCTTGATAAGGTGCTCTGACGGTGGTGAGAGCTAGAGAGACCTTGATAATTGTTAGAAGATAGTACAGGCAAATCAATAAATAATTCAGATACATAATTGATAAACAATTGAAATAGTTACTGCTATTGAGAGTACTACACAGGAAGTCTGATTAAGATCCTGAAGTCTTCTTGTAAAAAATCTGTCAGTAGACTTCAAGTCTGCTGGTGAACTTCAAGTCTGCTTGTGGACGTCAAGTCTGTTGGTAGACGTCAAGTCTACTGGTGGACTTCAAGTTTGCTGGTAGGCTAGTGAAATCTGCTAGTGGATGCCAAGTCTACTGGTAGCTTAGGAATACTGCAGTGCAGAACAAAGTCTGCTGGTCCAAGGCCTGTGTTGCACACAGTTTCATTAAAATAGATTCGCCCCTTCTCGTACGTGCTTGGAATCTTACTGAACGTATGTCTATTAGGATACAATGGAGACACCGGAGTTACCTTTAGCACAAAGGTTTCCGGTAAACTGAATATGTGCCTGATTTTATCACCAAAATGAAAATAGGAGGGCAAAGAAAACTCTAGCAAAGTGTGAAGCAAGAGTGTCTATGGTGATTGTTCTTAATCGTGTCTTATATATAAACCACTCAAACTTTTGTTAATTTCTTAATATGGGATAAATTCACTTCCAACAACCCCACTTTAATCAATCATAACTTATTCATCTAAACATCAAATTGGATAAATAAATATATGATTTCGATGTTCTCACGGAGTAGAACATGATTCTACAATTACCTTTGTCATTACAAAAATGACTCATGAAGATTTCCGTGCCACAACATTGCACGATTTCATTCTTAAAACACAATTTTTCCAACAATAAGGTTGTTGACCCTCACAGGTTATAGATTTGGTTGAGTCATCTTCTGATTCTATTGCACAGTAACTAATATGTCTGCTTATCAGTTAGTGTGGCAACTGTCTTAGAATTAAGGGTGTAATAGAATAAGTTTAATGTTAGTTTCTCCAAGGCACGAACCAGCAAGCTTCAACAGCAGCCTTGAAAGCACGATTCAGCATCAGACTATGAAGTCTACTCTAGATCGAAATCAAGTTCAGCCAAACACGTGAATTAGGTCACATATTATTTGATCTAGATATTTTTAATATCTAGTCAAATAATATTCAAATTATCTTCATCAGTTTTCCCTCCAAAGAAGTCAACTATGTCATTATCTGACTTCAGACTATCTGTACAGACAAATTGTCTAGACTGTCGCCTGAATCATTAAGACTGTAGACATAACATCTTTTGGCTAAGAAGACTTTCAAAGTTGTAACGCCTGCAAGCTGGAACCTTACTTTGTTTGGGAATGTCTGTCTCTGCAACCATTTCATCTCTAATGTCTGTTGCTGCACTCATTCTACAAAGCGCCGAAATGCATTTAATGCATTATATCGTTGGACACAATATCTCCAATCTCAGTCCAACGGTCCGGAAGATCTCCCCTGGCATATATTCAAGTTTTGAAAATCTGAACAATAACAATCTCTTGCACATTCAATACTCAAGCTTCATCTTCATAACTCAAACATTCAAGAGATCAAAGGACAAGAACTAACACTTCATCAAACTTCCTGAAGCTGCAGATTTGTAACACCTCGCTCCTTCGTTAGCTAGGTTTGCGTGCCATACTCGTAATTTTTCTTTTGTGGGATGTATATATTGATTAGTGAGATTGACTAGACACGTATGAGAGACCACATTAAGACCGAAACACTATTAATAGAAGCCATATAGTTGTTGACTTGTTAAAGTCAAAAGTTGTGACTCGGCGATAGTCGGAATACGATGCGATTGAGAGTTTGCTTGCATTTTGCGTTCGTGACCTCGGTTTGATCCTAGACCCCTACAAGATGATTGATTAACATGTTTAGATGTATTAGACTTCAAGTTGGAGGTGTTCTTTAAGTCTATCGGTGATTTGGAAGCTTTGGAGATAGCATTCGTCTCTATCGCGTAGTTCGGGGATTGAGTCGCGTAATTGTCTCTCCTTTGGAGTTCTTATTTCCCTAGTTGTTATTCAACTTTCTAGAAGTATTCAAGCTTATACATTAGCCCTTAGACTCGCCTTAAAGTCTCCTTCCATTGCTTCTTTGAGTTGTTTATGCCTTATATGCGTTATACGTGCAAATCTGGACCTGTTTGACCTAACGTATGGCCTGAGGAATTGTTCCACCATGCCAACCGAACATCTTGGGCATTGTTCGGCCCCAAGAACCGAACATTATGAAGGAGGTTTGGCCTCCACAACCGAACAAAGACGATTTCCAGCAAAACGAGAATTTTCTGCAACTTCGGTTGATTACGATTGTACCCTTACTAAACCTCTATCATTAGTGACTTTAACCACTTGTATTAGACCCTTATTAGTCTAATATAAGTCCTAATCATGTCCTAACATGTCTGGGGAGTGGATTAAGGTTTGATTAAGGATTGATTACAACTAACAATCACTAATTGTACCTAGGAATTTCCTTTTGTGCCCTTATTGTTTGTGGAAGTATAAATACACTAACCCTTCACAAATTCAGCCAAACCTCTTCATTTTCCTCCTTCTAAATCAGACGTATTCAGGGAGAGAGTGTGGGAGACTTGAAGCTTTGAGCCCTAGCTATTCTTCCTCCGATCTACGAAGATCCGACCGTCCGATTGCCGCCAAACTTCGGATTCTTGATGTCCTCGACGAGCGGAACAACTTCACCGTTCGGATTTTGATTCTCTTGAGTTTTCACTCAAGCTAGGTAAGTTACTCTCTTTTGATTTTGGTTCATTGGCCCATAGGGAAAACAATCTAAGTGTTATTTGAGGGCAATGAACACTTGATATGTTATGTATGCCTATTTTAGGGATTTTTGGAAATATGAACTTGTTAGGAGCATTTGTAGAACGGCTTCTATGATTGTTGAAGCATATGATAACTCTTCATCTTGTGTTTCTAGGATTATGAGCATGCTAGAAATCATGTCCACATGTTACTTGGGTTTATTATGGAAGTATGCCTATGATTGGGGCTTTGGATGTGTGAACTCACTAGATATCATGAGTATGATCATTTAATTGAAATTATGTGATTTATGAAATGGGTTATGATTTATGTTGGGTTTTATTATGAATTTTAGGGCTTGAGAATCAAGCCCGAATTATTGGAGAAATTGTTGTTAATTGAAGTGGGTGTAAACGTTGAGATTGATGAAGTGTGTAAATAATGAAACTTAGTATTTATACTCAACGGAGTCGTAATAAGTTCAATAATGTGTTAATGAACTCGGGTTGAAATCCTACGACATTTTGGTTTCGTTTGACTATGATTATAACGAGTTCTTTGTTTGTTAGGCTTGGGAATCAAACCCGAATGAATTTTGGGATTTTGTTGTATATATGAATGAAATGTTTAATTGTGGGTTTTATGAAACACATAAAGAATGAAATGTAGAATTAAGACTCAACGGAGTCATCATAAGGCCAATAATATGATAACAAACCTTGGGTTGAAACCGTACGATGTTCGGGTCTTGTTTGGTTATGTTTGTGTGCACCCGAGTATCTCGTTTGGTGTCCAATTGAGACACATATGTTATAGAGACCTATTGGGGATATGTATAGAGCGTGCTTGTAGAGCACGGAGCATTAGAGACCAACTTACGGTCTCGAGTACATTAAGAGACGATTAATGAATGAATTCTCTCTTTAAGGAATTTGGTCGCGTGCACATGAATGCACTTGCGAGGGAGTGACTACGGGGTAGTCTTGATGTTCTTGAGTATAGCATTGAGTAAGTCGATTATATATGACGATTGGGACTATGGTTGAATCCGGTCTGCTTTTAAGTGAAACCAAATACTAAGTCTTGATTTATGGTTGCTCTTAGACTAAAATAATAGTCTTCGTTTAATCCCGAGTAGAGGACTATAGTAGACCTCATATTGTGATTCATTGAGCTTATAAGCTATTCTTGAACTGGTGACGACTTGAGGATTTTGAATACCTCAACATGTGGTTCTTGAACTAAACTTACAAGTTAGTTGAACATGTTAAGTGTGTATGTTTATGTGCATCGTTTATTGGGTTTTGTAGAGCATTATGACCTACTTGATTTGATGAGTCATTTTGTGATGGACTTGGTCCTTATTGGTTTATTCAAGTAAATATCTACTTGAGCATCTTGATTTGAGTCCAGCTGGCGTCTTGGTCGTTTTGTCGGCAATGGGACGATTCATAGCCTTTGGAAACATTCGCTATGAATCGCCGCATTGGTACCCTTTCTCCTCACTATTTGGCCAATAGTGAGATGTGGTCTCGTATTAGCGCCATCTAGCCTGATATGGAGCTCCCATTTCTCATCCTAGGTTGGATGAATGTAACGAGGTACTCATTAAGAAAACTGATGAGTTGTGATCATTTGAGGATTGAAACCCATATTATGATCATTTGAGGGTTGGACCCATGGTTTGAATATTGAGGGTTGGACCCATGATTGAGCATTGAGGGCTGGGCCCAGATTCTGGTTTCAAGAGTTTACGTATGAGCATTTATGTGAAAGAATAAAATGTTATGTGGCTTATGTGAGATTATTGTGCTTTGATAATTAAGTACATGTTTATTGTTGGTATACTAATATGATACCATGATTTTTATATATGCTTGTACATTATGCCATGCCATGTCATGATATGCCATACAGTTGCATTTAGTAACTTACTGGATCATTATGACTCACTCCGTATGTTTGTTTTCCTTAGTGTGTGCAGTGATCCCGTTAGTACGCGTGGCGACTTCGGATAGTGATTTCTAGCAGGTGAACTTCCGGGCTTGAGCTTGGAATTACTATTATTATTGTTATTATGTATTTGTGAGACACGAATGTAAAGTTATGTAGACTTTACTTGGGTAGAATATGTTAGTATTTTATTATCGTTTTATTTTAGGAGCCGACTTGTTTGGTCGAGCTATTGTATTTATTTAGAAGTTATTATGTCGTCTTCCCAAGCAAAGTTTTAGCTCGCTTATTCTAGTATTGTTGTTGTCATCTCCGACGACGTTAGTCGAGAGACTTGAGTTTAGTTGTTAGTATTTAAACAACTTATTCGTTTAATTGATTCGTCCCTCCGGCATGTCGTAGCCGTTGAGTGGTTGTTTATCAGGTTGGTATCTTGTTGCTTTGCCGGCCTTTGGTTGCCGATGGTTTGTTGCCCGTGCGCAATGTTGCGTCACGCGCGTCGTAGATTTGTCGAGAGATAGTTATCTCTCAGCCTTGCGTTCCTTCGTTTAGGATTAAAGGCTTGGGTTCCACTTATGATTTGCTTCCGCATATTTTAGTTTTTGTTGTTCCGTTTTGCCGTTATGGCCTTACATTCCTGTTTTGAGCTTGTTGGCTCAATTTTTGGCTAGCACCATTATGCTTAGCATGTGCTTGTCCGTCTTCTAGCTTGTCTTGACGGCACGACCTTGGGACTTCGCATTGGAGTCCGGGTCGGGTCGTTACAAGATTTGTCTATCTTTACTCTATTTCAGTTTCTCCTAGTTTGTTTTAAACTGTTCTTTACTTTAGCACTTGAGAGAGAAATTATTCATTGATTGACTCTCTCATCATTAAACACTTTGTTGAAAAACTATTTTTGTACACGATCCATTAGAGATATATTCTTTACACCTAGTGGATAAACAAGTGCACCTTTCAAAATCCAAAGCTAACCACTTTGGTAGTGGACGTAGTACTATTTACAGTATGAACCATTGTGCATTACTTGAACTGTTTCTGCTTATCTTATAACGGCTACTGTCATTCTTTTAAGACTGCTGGTGGGTCTGTTTCAATACAACAGCAGCTTCTGATCTATTATGTCCTCTTAGTTTTCCGTTGCCTTAACTCTTTGAAAAGTTTTTGAAAGGAATTTTAAAAACACAACTAGGCTATTCAACCCCCCCCCTCTTCTAACCTAGATTGAGCCTGTTTTGGGACCAACAAAGGTGATCTGACGGTGGTGAGAGCTAGAGAGAGTAAAACCAATTGCTAGAGATCAAGGTTTGGGTCGAGAATCCAACTAACTGATGTCAAGATCTTCAGTTATCAACCTCGTACCAAATGCCAATTGAAGCGGCGATGCGGAATTTTATTTAGACAATTGATATATCCGAGCGAGGGTTTACTTCAGCTACATGGGCACATGTCTTAAAAGAAGAAAGATGATTTGGGCCCAGTTTAATTTTGTTAGCAAAGCAATAGGTTTTCCGGCATCGAAGATTAATTAATCGGAGGAGGGGGAAATTGAGAGGAAAGGAATGGAATGTGTGTAGAGATAGAGAGAAAGTTGTGAGTAGTTGATGGGGGTGGCTAACCTGCTGGTTGCTACTACTCGATGAAGAAGAAGCCAACATCATAACCAACATATTTTAACTATTGAAGAAGCCGACTGAGTGAACTGGGGAAAGGTCTTCACCGAATCTAGTTGAAAGAATAGAGATGGGCGCCGATGTAGCAAAGTCCGAATGAAGATAAAAGGGCACGGCCGGAGAAGAAGCTGAGAAGGCGGCGCTGGAGTAGGGAGAAGGAAAACGGTAAAGGGGAGACGTTTGGAAGATGAAGAAAATTCAAAGAAGATGGATGAATGGAAATAGAAAATTCGAAGAAAATAAACAGTTTAAGGGCATTTTTGTCATTTAAATTTTTTTAGATGGTATTATTAACTGTAACGTCTATAGGAGGTATCTCATAGCGAATCTTGAATGGAAGGACAACATCTTATAAAAAAAGAATAGGCCAAAAAAATGTGTAAATAGAAGGACCAGATAATTATTTAATCATTTATTTATTACTACCTCTATTCCAAAAGTATTGTCTTACTATCATTTTTCGTCACTCACAAAATAATTATATTTTTTTATAACTTTCTTTTCTATGATAACATTTTTACCATTTTAATCTTACTTTTTCTTTGTACTTTAACTATGAGTTTTATTAGAACTACACCTTATACAATATTAATAATCAAGTCAATTATTATTTTTAATTAGTGTATCGGGACAAATAAGAAAATAATTTTGGAATGGGTGGTACATAATTTAGCTTACAAGTGATTAATGGATTAAAATTTATTTGCAAAATCATTTGATTCATTCTCGTGCTCTTAAATCTTTATTTTAAACTTTTCATGATTTTGGCTAGCAAATGAAAAAGAAACAAGAGAAAAAGTTTTTGGGCCTCAAATTTGCCTCCGAGTCTCTGACCCTACTAATCGATTAAAGAAGTTAAAAGGAAAATATCTCAAGTTACGGATGTACCCCCTAAACTCAATAGTTTGATAGAAACTTCCCTTGAACTATTAGTTCTTGACAGTTTTCAAAAATCTGGTAATGTCTCGTCTAAAACTAAACGAAACAAACCCGGTCTTTCCACTAACATGTGCTCAACAAAAAGAGTTTATTCTCTATATTGTCCTTGGCATTATATATCAACCTTATGGAATAAACCAATTAATCAAATAATATTCCATAAGGAGAGGATAAAATGGAAACAAGTCTCATCTTTGAATAAAAAAAATATTATACTAACATATATTATGTCCATTTCTAATGTTATCCATACTAAAACCAATCGATCTAACAATCATTACAGATTATGAAAAGAAAAAGGAGTAGGTTTCAGTAAGATCAGCGTCTTAAGTATCTTAATTCGTAAAATAAAATCTCACTCTTTCACAACTCATCCCACTGACATACGATGGGTCGGATCCAGAGAATCTGTCTTACGGGTATTTTTTTGTAACAGTAAGACCGTTTTAAAGAAAATACAACTAAAATAGTCATATAGAAAAATACATGTAACACAGTATTTCCTAAGTATTTTTTACCCAAAAATAGGGACATAGTCTTCCATGTCTCACATTAAAATGTAAAAAAGTTTATAATCTTAAATTTTTCTAAGAATTGTTCACGTCTCAATCTCATCTCATAATCAATGAAATGATATTTCGCTTTCCGGTAAGAGTTTTAATATTTAGGAGGAAAGCTAAACTTTAAAACCCACCCACAGTACCATTTCTTTCAGAGTTATATTTATTACTCTCTCCGTTCCGCGTAAGGAGTTTCTGTTTGAATGATAATTTTAGTAATCCATTAATAATACAATAATATTTTTATATCTTAATTATTAAAAGTGGAACTCTTTTAATAAAATATCCAAAAATAAAATAATAGACTCTTTGCCCAAAACGGAGGAAGTATAATTTAACAGATTCTTGTACATCACTCTAGCTATAATAAAGATAAAATAATAAAGAAAATATTAGAATCGTGGTGAATAATTACTTACAATACACTCTATAGTCCCTTTTTTTATATATATATCTAACACTAAAACAACATCGTTTTGGTATACACGGCTAGGTAGGCCGAACGGGCCAAGGCATACCCAAATCCTGGTTTAAACCAAGCTTGTAGGGTTTTTGAGGCCCGACGTAGGTCACCTGGCCCATGGGCTTGGGCCATTTTTCAACCCTTCTGTTGGTAGTGTCGGGTCATCATGTCCATAGTTTAAGGACGTTTAATGTAAAGTAAAATATTTTAAGGGTAAGGGTGGGGTTATATATTTAGGAAGTAGTGGGTGGGAGGGAGGAAGGATGCAGCGATGGAGGGGGCTGTTGATGAAGGGAGAAGAAGGAGGGAGGACGCAGCGGGAGAGGGGGAGGGAGGAGTCGGTGAGGGGGGTTTGAATTGAGGAGGGTAAAACAGAACGTTATGATTTTTTGGGATTATACTTATAGGCTTGAGGGGTCTAAATAGCCCCAACCTAAGTATAATATCTAATAGCACAAGAGTTTAGAGGATTTGCTGCAATTCACTCAAAGTAGAAGTGCAATGAATACTCGTGGAAGATGAGAATGGAAAGAAAGAATAAACTAATAAAAATAATTATTAGGCATGATTGTTGCACCGCGTTATAGAATTCCTTGTATCATTATTCTAAGAACTTGTTTGTTAGTGGGGATGAGATTATACTTATAGACTTGTTTGTTATTGCATATCAAACACAAGATAACTCGATTTATTAATACTATATTGTCTAAATTCTAATTATCAATCGGCACTTAAGAGTTAAATATGATTAGTAGGTTTAGATTTGGTGGGATTTTCCCACATTGAATACTTATTGTAGGGATGGATAATCTTGAATCTTGGCTTAGTAGTCCCCACTCTATACTTGTCGAGTCTTGCCAGTATATATTTGATCTCATTCCAACTCTCTGATCGGATCCAAATCAATCTAAACACATTTGTTTCCCTTTTACGAAAAGAGAAATATGGAAGAGGGGAAAATGGCAGGAATCATCAAAAAGATAGGAGGAAGCCAAGGAACCATCCATATTGTTGAGTACGAGGAAAGCGAGAAGCACGAAATACGCGAGGTGGAACACAAAGAAGAGCTCAAGGTAGAACAGAGGGGAGGCATCATCCATAAGATCTTTGGGGGCAGTAGTGGAGATCACCATGAAAAGGACAGTGGAGAAAAGAATAAGAAGGAGAAGAAGAAGAAACAATACGTAGATGGCCACAAGAAGCATCACGACAGTGGTAATGATCATAAGAATTTAAATTTTTCTGAAGTGGTTAATAAAATTACTCGTAACTTTAACTTTCTGAGAATTTTAGTGAGACTACTTTGGTTTTTTTAAGAAGTTCAAAGTGTTATTTCTATTAAGGGTGTTCTTCTTAAATATTGTATTTGAGGGGTGTGGGGGGTAGGAAGGGAGTATAGAAATTCAACAAATAAAATAATTAAAAACTTTAAGACAGGACAAAAATTGCAAAAACTTGTAAAGTAAAGATTATGAATTCGATGTATATAAATTCAATAAATAATTATATTTTTTATATGGCTGTTAACTTAAAAACAATCAAAAAATATTATATAATATCATAAAAATTAACAAAAATAAAATATATGTCAACTGATAAGAATTTATTTATCAATTTCAACCAAAAAAATGTCCAAAATATTAAAGAATGGAGGGAGTATAACAACATGCACACACTCAAGAGAATTATATAATAGGGAGAAGTAATAGACATGGTAGATTGAAATGAGAAAGTTCTCATTTAACCATTTCAGTCCATCTTACCATAGAGTATCAGTATATTGCATTGATGTATTCCATGCTCTTAAAGAGAGCTTCTCCATATTCATTTGTAAAAATAAAACCAACAAAAAATTTTATATTGATTAAAAGACACCGATTTATCGAAATGCATTTTGTTGTTCGGAATGACAAGAACGAAAGGATTTGAATAATCTTCATCACTCATTAAATCAACAATTGGTGAGGTTCTTTGACCTGTGAATGACGAAAATGATAGAGATGATAGTTTCCCGTATGTTGTACTATTGCATTAACTGGAAAAAAATGTTTATTATTGAAAATATATAAATTAAAAAACAAATAAAATATACTTTGATAAATAGTCAAATATCATACCGTTTATTCGATAAGGAGGAATGGAATTAGACGAATATACTCTTTGAACAGAACATCATTGTTGTGAGGCAGCACTTTTGGCAACATAATACATATATGATTATTCGATTAAAGAAAACACAAAAAAAAATCACAAAATAACATCCTAAAAAATCACACTAAAATGTCAATAGTTAAAATCACAGTAAACATGTCCCAAATAATTCAAATATGTACTATTACAGGCTAGATTAATAAAAGTCCTAAAATCATTCAATACTTTCTTAAAGTAAATTATTGAATATTTAATTTGAGATATCAAGAACACCGGACATTGATGGGCAATGGCTAGTCTAAATGGTAGTGTTGTTTTGATGGCTTAAATGTACCACTTTTATATCCACATATTGTTCTTTGTCCCTTAGGTGTTGCTCTTCTTGTTATCCCATGGCTTTAGCATAAACAGAGGTATGTTTGTCTTTTTAAAGAACTGATATTATCGTAATGTCTTGCAAATATACCGAAAAAGTGATTGGCATGCCCGAGAGGTTTCCTTTGATTGTAACACTTCAGTTTGTTATCCCTGTAACAGGAAAAGTGAGAAACATCGTGATCAAAATGATCATAAACGCATACACTACCCATGGTTGATATACAAAATTTCAAAATGTGAGGTCCATCATTGCTATAAATCATTTTCGTTTATTTATTTATTTCAATTTTTTTACAGTGACATGGATCATAGTTTGATGCGTATATCAATAAAGAGATGTTACCTACCTAGAGATGTTACCTACCTTCCTGACATGCTACGGAAAATAACTTGAGTTCTCCGAGGATCTAGATTTAGATCAACTCATTTCGCCCATGTTGTGAGTCATTTTTGATAGGCAACCATGGGATTCAAATTTCTAGAAACACTATTGCCCTCCATAAGGAAAACACCTGATATTTATTTAGGCATAAGTATAATGAAAAAATAAAATGTGCATATCAGACCCAATAAAACATAATTCAATTTAAAGAACGAAAAAAAAGTAAAAGAAGGTTGAAGGGAAAGGAGTCTCAAGGGGACTAATTGTCCAATGTGTGCAATTGTGTTCTGTAATTAGGTATAAAGATAGGAAAAATAACAGAAGGTTGGAGGTGACATGTAACGATCAGAGCCCGAGAACCCGGTGCGTTACGTGACACATGAGATTTGACATCGTGGTCATGGATGATGTTGGTGCCTTTTAGTAGTAGTGCATGACTATCTTAAAAATCAAACACAAGTTTCACATCTACCCGATGTAAAATTGGGGTATTACATGAAATGACTGGCAAGAGGATTAAGTAGTCGAACATGAAAAAAGTATCTAAGTATGGGCTACACTTACACGCACAAATATCCTTAAACCAATGAAAGTCTGATAACAATTCTTTAAGTTATATATTCCCCATGGGGATGAAAATCAAAATCAAATTTGATGTTCATTACAGAACCTACCCACAATAAAGTGTAGTAATTTAATTTATTCACTTTGATGGAGTCTAATATTTGAAAAATTAAGCTTAGTCCAAAAAAACGTGAGGCTAAAATCAATGAAGCAAATTATAAAAAATAATGCACAATGAGACTCCAATGAGTTTCAACTGATTCGATTGAATCAATCAAAAAGCCAAACAAAAACACCATCAAATGCAATGCTAAAATCAATGAAGCAAATTATACAACAATGAGATTTCGATTAACATGTATTGTGATGGAAATATTCTTTAAACACCTCAAACTTGGAGGACTTCAACTGTATTGCATCAACACCATCAAATTGAACTCCTCAAACATGGAGGATTTCTTTAAATATCAATACCTATTGGAAAAAAAGCTTAAAAGGAACAATGTCGAACACAAAAACCTAGATATATTGTAGAATCGTGCACATAGTATTTTCCTGCAAAAATTATTCGACCCTATCAAATGCCTTGGGTTACACGAATATTCTTGTGGGATAAGACTACAATTGCCCTCCTATTTCTGACACTGAAAACAGGAGACTACCGTTGGAGTATTTTGTTGATCTTTTGTTACACAAAAACGAAGACGATGGAACTGATATATAGTTTTATATGTGTTCCTTGTAGATAATCAAATTTCCTTTCAAATAGTTGTAACCCTTTGAATAGTCACTAAACAACCGTCAGGAAAGGTTATTCGTTGCGAGAACAATAAGTCGAAAGGAAATAGAACGCTTTGATTATTAACACCCGTAAGCTCGTAAAACTTATGTGAATGTGCACTTCACACCCCCCAGATTCACTATGTAGCATTCCCGAGCTCACCCATCTTCGAAGCATAAACCCCGATTATACCAAATGACCAATGATTTTACTTAAATCATCAACAATACCCACTACTTTTCAATTACTACACCTTATAGTGTCCATTAAATTTAAATATATTTATGCTATTCCTGTTAGTTTGAATTTAACTTAATTTTATGAGTTATATATCACAAATTTGGCCACCACCATGTATGATGAATGCTACCACCTTCGAGAAGATTAAGGCTTCACCAAACAGAGCCTGTTGTTCTGTCATAGCACATGAGAGGAACAAAATGAAAACTCACCATACAAAGCATCTCCTTTCTCAGCATGATCAAACTCTGAAAGCGGCATCAAGATAGACTACAGCTTCACTTTACCACCACGTTTGTTCTGAGATAGCATAAAATTCAAATAAATAAACATTAAAAACTCAAATATATAATGAAATCCTCCAAAAGAGGGGATAACACTAACTACCTGAATCATAGAGGTAAAGTCTCAAACGTCTGATATATAGGAAGATGAAATATTTTTGAAGAAGTCACAAATCTTATTGATAATAACAAGAGGTATATATACATGAACAAGAGTCCTATTCTAAGTGTATGATTACAATGAATAATTATCTAAATATAAACAAGATAAAAAAGGAAAGAGTATAAGTCTAAGTTGGAGAGAGATCCGGTGAATCTTTATGATTATCATGCCCCCGCAAGATGGACGATCGTGTAGAAAGTCCAATCTTGGACATTAACTCAAGAAAATGGGCGCGAGGGAGGGATTTAGTCAGTACGTCCGCCAATTGATCTGACCCAGAGATGTGAGAGACGCCAGCGGCTTGAACTTGTTCACGTACAAAGTGATAGTCTAGAGCAAGGTGCTTCATCTTGGAGTGGAACTTGGGGTTTGCAGCAACATAGGTCGCCCCCAAGTTGTCACAATAGATAGCAGGCGGGCTCGAAGTGTGGACAGCAAGTTCACGGAGCAAGTTTTGTAACCAAAGTACCTCGGCATACTCAGCCTCAGTAGATGAACGGGCGAGTGTGCGTTGTTTGCGAGAACTCCAGGAGATGGGATTGCGACCAAGGTACACAACATAGCCGGTGGTCGAGATGTAGTTATCAGAGTCGCCTGCCCAATCAACGTCAGTGAAGGCATGCAGAGAAGCAGGAGAGTCACGGTGAAACTAGAGACCGTGAGACTTAGTGCCAACCAAGTAGCGAAGAACCCATTTTAAAGCTTTCCAATGGAGATCTGTAGGTGCATGAAGATATTGAGAGAGTCGATTAACCGCAAAGGAAAGATCAAAACGAGTAAGAGACAGGTATTGGAGAGAGCCAACAATGGCTCGGTATGCCGAGGGATCCTGAAGTGGAGATCCGGACTGGGCAGTGAGGACAGGGTACGGAACCATGGGAGTGGGAACTGGATTAGCATCAAGCATGTTGGAGCGGGTGAGTAAATCAATGATGTACTTTTGTTGACTCAGAAAAAGACCGCAAATATTTTTGAAGAAGTCACAAATCTTATTGATAATAACAAGAGGTATATATACATGAACAAGAGTCCTATTCTAAGTGTATGATTATAATGAATAATTATCTAAATATAAACAAGATAAAGAAGGAAAGAGTATAAGTCTAAGTTGGAGAGAGATCCGGTGAATCTTTATGATTATCATGATATTCCATCTGAAAATTCAAATTCAGATCAGAGAGAGAAAGAGAGAGAGAGAGTTGGGGTTAATCCTGGGGAAGAGATATTGTAGAGGACGAAGGAGTCGTAGACGTAGAGTTGCTGGTAGGGGACTTCGACGTAGAGTTGTTGTCGTCCTTCTGAAGAAAATATAGCTTGTAAGTTGTAACAGATAAAGATCCTATTAGTCCTCAACATACCAACGAAGAACTTCAGAGGAAAGATCCTGCTAACTACAATAGTCCTATGCTTCTGTTATGCTTCTGTCAGATAGCTACAACTTATATCCTCATGAAAAGAGAATACTGGACTGAATGTAGTATTAAAAGATCACCAAAAATGTATCTTGTAGTGTCAGATACTGTCATACACTGAAGGGAGTCAATAAAAATATTACCCAGAACTGTGAGTGCTCTCAATTAACAAAAAGTCCCAGTAATAGACAAGCAAATAATATATTAAGCATTTACACTCTCCAAAATAAAAAATAAAAAAAATCAACCAACAATCACAAAAGAGGATCATGCGCATAAGATGAATCTGAATTCTAGCTTGGTCCTTGAACTCTTAAAAAAAAGAGAAAAAAATATGCTCAGTTATTTCCATCAATTAAAACGAAAATAAAATTGTAAAACATACCGTCTGTGTTACGGAAACTTCTATAATCTTCAACTCGTCAAATTCAATGGCAACTAAGGGGCAAGGGCTCGGTTTTGAACTGGCGGCAATAGAGAGCAAAAAGGAAAGAGTAATTTGGAATTGGGAAATAGAGATATCGTGGACGTGTCTGATAACCAAGCATCGGAAAATTCCGTTTGGGAGATGGAGATTGGTCGGGTGAGACGTCTAGGGGTGGCGTAGACATTGAGAGAAATTGAGGGGCTTTTTTTAAGTGAGAGATAGAGAGAGATTGAATTTCAAAGTTGTACTCCTTTGTCCTTAAATAATCGTTCTAGTTGACTTGGCGCATAGTTTAAAAAAAACAATTAACTTGATTATTTATATTGGTTTAATGTGTATTTTTCTTTAAAGCACCTGTGTATATGACCCATAATTAAAATAGAGTGAAAAAATAAAGATAAAATTATAAAAGTGATGTTCTAAAAGGTAAGTTTTAAATTAAACAATTATTTTGAAACAGACGAAAAATGAATGAAGATGACGATAATTTAGTAGCGGAAGGAGTGATAATTAGATGCTAAAGTTTTTGCTTAACTTGTCACGTTTGTTTGTGTATGAATTTCATTTCCATGATGTCTTTTCATCTTTTCATTGCAGATCTATCGTAGATCTGCAGCTTATTTTGCTTGTAAATATAGTTCAACTTTTTTACTTTCAATGAGTCAAGCGGGTATAAACTTTCCCATGACCAATCCCATTACCACTTACCAAATAAAACAGCACAAACTATTTCAAACTGTGGACCAAGTAAATATTACTCCCTCCCTAAATTATCATCTTCCTTTGATTTTTACGATCGTTCTAAAATAATTATTCAGTTGAAATTTATTTTTTAAAGCATCATTTTTAACACTTTATTTTTACCTTTTTACTCTACTTTAATAATAGATCACATACACATGAGCTTTAAAGTAAAATACACATTAAATCAATATAAATAATCAAATCAATTGTTTTTTCTTAAATTGTGCGCCGAATCAACTAGGACGATTATTTAAGAATGTAAGGAGTATTACTTATGTATCCCAATAAAACATAAAAAAATATTTTATTTTTGGTAATGGATTTTTGACGAGAACTTTACATTATGAGTATACTTTTTCCTTTATATATACCAGTGTTCTAAAACTCTCTACCTAACTCCGCCTAGGCCCCGCTTAGGCGCTAGACCCTTCTCTACCGTCGCGACTTTCTTAGTCGCCGCCTAATCAACCAAGTCGGCGTCTACGTCAAACCTTGATGACCTTAATTTATTTTTTAGCTTTAATTTTGTGGCATGCTGTGACCGGAGAAGGAAGTGAGAGTGGTAATGGTAAGGCAGAGAGAGAGGTAATGGGGGGGCAAACTTGAGTAATATCATTTTTTGTTTTTAGCTCTAAACTTGACTGGTTTATTGCTTTGGTGTTGTTGAGAATTGAGATTAATGGTATGTTTGTATATTTTTGTTCATTTTACAAATATAGACAAGTGTTTGATAAAATGACAAACATAAAAAAATTACATTTGTAGTCAATGTGTTTGATTTTTTATGTAAATTATTAAAAAAATGGTAATTATGCCTTAATTTTAGGCCCCGCCTAGGCCTCGATTACGCCCCGACTAATCCCCTAGGCGGCTCTAGGCGTTAGTGTGCCGCCTAGCGGCCGCCTAACGATTTTTAGAACCTTGATATATTAGTTAGGTACGTACACATGCCTTGCACGTGTGTTTAATGATTTTTGTGAAATATTTTTGTCTTCATTTTTTGTTTACTTTTAATTATTATTTTTATATACGAAAAATTATATTTATTTCTAAAAATTGTCCTTTATGAAATATTAATGTATATTTTTCACCAGAAATAATAAATATTTATATATTTATATATATGTAAATATATACATACATACATACATATATGTGTGTGTATTTCTCCTATGAATTAAATTAATCTTAAAAAAATCAAAGTGAGATTTGATATAAACTTTGATGGAATATTTGTTTTTTTGGCCTAATTTTTTTGGGGCCAAAATACGATTCGCTCACGAAAGTATTCACTTAAATCTCACGTTGCACCTTAACTTTGCTCTTCATCTCACTTTGCTCCATCACGTCCATGAGAGTTAATAATATTAATGGAAAATGACACATTGTATATGACATGACGATTATTTTGGTCATTTTCCGTGGGTGCAAAGTTGGATTTAGTTATAATTCTATCATTTAGTTAACCATTTGATATTTAAGATATGTTTGTAATAAAAACTAATGAATAATTGTTTTAATAATCAGAAAAATAATTAAAAATGCCCATAATTAACTTTAAAGTTAAGAAAATGTCCCAAAAATAAAATTTAAATTTTATTTAAGGTAAAATAACACCATTAGTCCCTGAACTTTAAGAAAGTCCATTAGGGACTGTGCAACACAAATGCACGCCACACACCAAAGAATGCAAATTTTGGACACCAAAGAATTTCAGAGTCTTTGGTAAAGTGTGAACAATGGGCACTCGTATGACTAATTGCATGTTTGAGGAAATGTTAAGTAGGAAAAAGTTTTTAAGTTTTTGAGAATTGAGACGAGTGAGATTCGAGTTTTTAAGACGAAATTGTCCATCTCAATTCTTTCATGTTAGACAAAATAGTTCTCACTACCCCCACCCCCCTATTCTTCGGTTGCCGTTTGAAAAGAATTAATGTAGGTAATTTTGTCTTTTCAACAAATTTGCTAATGCCGTTACCATCGGTCAATAGCTAGGGATCTAGTCTCATATAAAAGAGTATCAGGGTATGATCCAACAACATGAGATACTTTAAAGGGTTAGTTGTAAACCTGTAATATGCAAAAAAAAAAAAAAAAAAAGAAAAGCAAAATTAGCAACGAATACTCGTACAAGATGATGAGGATAAGAACGAAACAATAAAGTAGTCGTGGACCCGAGCATAGGGAAACCCATCCGTCATCTACCGACACTTTGGCTTTTCTCGACGCCGCGACACGTCTTAAGGGTATTGCAGTAAATAAAAGAATCTCACCACGTAGTCGACTTATGAGTGGATAGGACCATATCTTTCAATTTCAATTTAAGGTCGGTGTCAATTTAATACTCCAACGTGTAATTTTTACTTTTCTTACAACTAATGTCGACGGCTTTGGGACTCCCTCCATTTCCCAAACATTATTTTGTTTCATTTGCTTAAAAAAAAAATACTCCATCCCTCTCTAAATTATCATCAAAATAATCGCTGAACATCATTTTTATTTATTACTTTTCAATTTATTTTAATTAGCATAATTTAAAAGAATGTTAAAAATATAAATAAAAATGTTTAAAAAAGTTTCAAACGAACAATTAATTAAAAAGGACGGAGTACATTTTCTTAAAAAAAAATAATTGATTTCATTTTAAATTTTTTTCATTTCATAAATTATTATTCTCTTTAACTCAATACATCGTTTAAAAAAATAAGTAATTGCTTAAGAAATATTTATCTAATGTATGGTTTCCTTTAATACCCTTGTATATATAATCATAATTAAACTATGTAGACAAAGTAAAACTAAATGGTAAAAATATTTTCTTAAAAAAGAAAGTTATGAAAGAAGAAAATTATTAGAAACTGACAAAAAAAAATGAGCACAATTATTTGAAAATGAAGGGAGTATTTTATACTCTTTCTGTTAAATTTCACCCAAAAAATCCATTTTTGAAAACTTAATAATTATAAAATGAGTTGATCTCATGTAATACGGTCTTACAAATCTTAATTTGTAATGCGATCTTATGAAATTTAATTGGTAAGACATGTCCTTTGGTAGTCGAATATGGATAAACAATATTATTAATTCAATTACTATTAGTGTCCTTGCTATTCCTTATCACTTGTATATCAAGAGTAATTTTGAAATAAAAAAAGTTAGTCTCAATTTTTTTTAGTAAAGGACGCTAATAATATTATTCTCTCCTATGATATTAATAGTGAGTAGATAATTAATTATTTTATCCAGTTAACTCGTGTTATTAATCTTGACCTATTTTATATCAAATATCAGACAACGTAATTTATTAATCATACCTAATTTTAATTTTGACTACCAAATGACACCTAAATATTATAATTCGGGTTCTTAAAATGTGCTTTTGTTCAATATACACTTGTAATTAGGTGGGCGATAAGAATAATTATGATGATTAAAACGGAATTTGGTTCTAAGGTAGTGTCTTATTTGATTTGACATAATATAAATATTCTATTATAAATATCTAGATATTATATATCATATATTTTTTATTTTTTATTAATGCTTAGTGAAAACGGGACTCGTCCATAAGAACCAATTAAAAATTAAATGGTAAAAAGTAGCATTTCTTAAAGGAAAAAAAAATTGAAAGTGAGCAAAAATTTTAAAATAACGTAAAACCAAAAATCGACTTCTTTATATAAATGGAGGCAGTACTAAAATTATGTCTAAAATAATGAAAAACCAAAAATTGACTTCTTTATACAATTTGAACATGTTTACTTAAAAAGTGTATTTTTAAAAATTATAAAATTTATTTTTAAAAATTATAGTAAGTTTAGTATAGATATTATTTGAACAAGATAATTTTTTAGTACAGATATAAAAAAAAATATGATAATAATTTCGGAAGGAAGGAAGGAAGGAAGGAAGTTTCACAAAATTGGCAAAGACATCAAATGATGACGACTTTTTTTCTGTATGTATTTGGTCTCTAAACTCGGTTTTTGCTGTGAGATTTCTTCCTCACGGGAATATCGTGAGTTTTGCCATCAAAATTTATTTGAAATCTCAAATTTGCCCTTTATTATCTCTTTACAACATCAGTCTTCAATGCTTACGATTTTGTGGCTTAATATCAATCTCCCTCCTCCCCCCCTCTCTCTTTCTCTCATCTCTCACACTCAACATCGATCTCCCTCTCTCTCTCATTTCTCACGGTTAATCTTCCCAAATCCGTCATAGCCCTAGGTCACTTGAAAGAGTTCTGGATCATGAATGGGAGTGAAGAAAAATCAAGGGAAATCGAAACTAGTTTCAGTGATTTAAATTAAAATTACAAATCTGACTATGCCCATTTGAATTCGTGCCCAAATCAATTTTTGGAGTTGGCGCTGTAACAGGAGCGACAGAGCGCAAAAGCAGAGATGGCGGCTGGGGGTTGAGTTCGTTGAAGGCCGGTGATTGGAATTTCAGCGGCGGAGCTCGACATTGGGCGTTGGTGATGACGCTGGAGAGTGACATCTAAGGTGGGTGATGATGTGGTGTAGGGGAGATCTCTGAAGATTAGAGATCGGTCTGGGGGCTCCCTTGCCATTAACGACAACAATGGAGACTGTTTCTCCTTTCTTTCGTGTTCGTTTTCGACTGATTTATTTTTCCTTCTTTTTTAATTAATTATGTTTCTCTTCATTTTCCTTTCATTTTCTCTTATTTCACAAAATGGTTAATATAGCAGGCATTGAAATATAACAAGCATTGAAGACTGATATATCAAATTTGGGATTTCATAGGATGCCCTAAGACGTAAGGGCAAATTCAGGATTTCAATTTAATTTTGACGGCTTCACTCACGGTAATCCCGTAAGAGGGAAAACTCGTAGCAAAAACCGAGTTTAAGGACCAAACGCATACAGAAAAAAGTGTTGGGACCAAACGCAAAGAACGTGATAGTTCAGGGACCAAATAACATATTAATCCTTATTTTTTACGCAGTTTATATAATTTTGTAATAATTGAAAAAAAAAAAGCAAAAATGATATTAAGAGAAATTAGAAAAAACCACTAATCACGGGAAAAAATCTTCCTTAGCCATGGCTTTAGTAATTGCAAGGGAGAGATTCCTTGCTCCTTATCTATCTCTCTGGTTTCCCTCTATAAATACGTGATCTCCCCCTGCTTCTTCAACTCACTCACAACACACATTTCTTAGATCAGATCCAAAATCAAACCACATTCTCACTTATTTTCCAAGAAAAAAAATGGCAGGAATTATCAACAAAATCGGAGAAACTCTCCACATCGGAGGTAACAAGGAAGGTGAGAAGCACGAGGAATCCAAGGGAGAACACAAGGTAGAGAAGAAGGAAGAACACAAGGAAGGCATCGTTGACAAGATCAAGCATAAGATCCCTGGAGGTGGAAGCAGCGTAGATAGCCACGACAAGAAGGACGGCGCCGGTGAGAAGAAGAAGAAGGAAAAGAAGAAGAAAGAAGGCCACGAGAAGAAGAAACACGACGGTAGTAGCAGCAGCGACAGTGATAGCGATTGATGAAATACTTCTCCGATCTCTGTTAAGGTACGTCTCTCGATCTTAACTGATCTGCTAATGCACTAGCTTTGAAGAAGAAGAAAAATAGGAAGGAAACTGGAGTAATTTTGACTTGTGTGATGTTGACATGTTGTTCTGTTTGCTTCAAAACTTGTACTCCCTTAGGGGGCAGTTTGAGTTGTTTGTCTGGATCTGGATCCATTTTTGGATGGATGTTAATTCAGTTATTTTTATAAAAATATTTTAGATCGTATGTATCAATATCAACCATTACACTAATTTAGTACTGATGAATAGTTCATAACACCATATAGTCCTGATTTTAGTGTATTGGTTGAAGTTGGATAGTGCAAAATTTGCACCAAAATGATACGATGGTGTATCGGTCGGAGATGCTCTTTTATGTTACTGACCGATTTTAGTATTCAAACACAAACCTAAAGTTAGAGGTTAGTGCTTTACCATATCTCCATCCGATCCAATACTCCTTCACACCATTTTGGTGCAGGTTTTACACCAAAATCACTAGAACATGTACACTATAATCATTACCAAAATGGGGCTTCAAATCATCAATCTCACTCTCTGTCACATCTCCTGTTTCATTGAATCCCATCCCTACATGTTTCCTTATAAAAAGAAGACCGACTAAAATAACAAGAAAAGTGTACGACCGAGATTCAATGGGATATGAAATGCGACAGAGACTGAGATAAACGATTTGGAGCCCCAAAATGGTGTAGCGAATAAGTAATTATCCTTTTATAATTATTAATCTTGAATTTTAATTATAACTTACCAAAAACTTTATAATTATTACTCTCTTCGTTCATAAGCATGATTTTTTTTTCCTTTTCCATATTCTTTTTCCACAATTCCCAAACAATTTTTATAATTTCGCGCTTATTTTTACTCTTCAATTAGTAGGTCACATTGTATGGGACTCATCCTTTAGCTTTTTCATTATTATAAATTTCATAATCTGGATTGAAAATATTCAATCGTTACAAATCTAAAAAAAATAGCTATAGTATCATTAGCATTAGCAATTTACCATAGAGTAAAAGTGGATAGTTATAAATTATAAATATTTATATTTGAGTCAATTGCTTTATTTTAAACCATGTATAACCTAGTGGTAGCAAATCTTAATGTAAACTATTTGGTGTAGGTTCAAATTTTTTTGGCCACAAGTTACATAACAATTTAATTTTATTTATCATAAAAATAATAATTATTATTTCAAAGGTTAATACTAGAAAATTAGTGTACATAAATTATACGAAATGAAAATAGAATATATTAATGAATATTCATTTTGGTGCGAATGTTTTGGAGTTAAGAGTAGTTGGTGCTGAAATTTCATCATTTTAATGTGAAATTTGCAACAAATTTGGTGATGGCTTTAGCCTTCATGTGCATCTGTTATCGAATGACTTTTAGTGTTCACATACACTTGATTGTCAAGTATAACATGTGACAACATGATAGATACCAAAAGTAAATTTCTTAACTTGGTATGAAAATAGTACTCCCTCGACCTGGCACATGGGGTTGGCGATTGGGTGGGTTGGGTTGAGTTGGGTTGTAATAGGTTTAAATGGGTCGTGATTCGTTATAACCCAAAATTAAATAGATTGAAATGGGTTGGGTTAAAATAGGTAATGGGTCAGGTCGGATCAACCCGTTTCGACCCACGATTCTCTATAAAAAAAACTTACATTTATATAACAAAAAATAGCGGGGCGAAATGGGAACCTGGTCGATCTGCTTTTAACCTAACTCAAACCAATCGTTAATTTTTTGGATCGAAATGGGTAACTCATTTCGATCAAAAAAAAAACTAATGGGTCGGGTTTGGTCGGATAATTTTCAAGCCGAATTGGTTGGTTAACGGGTTTGTGGTTGTAATTACCAGGTCTATTGGCACAGTTAATAAAAAGCAATTGACTCATAAATATTTGTATATTTGTACCCATCCACATATGAATACAAATATTTGTATATTTGTAACTTACTAATTTTTTAATTTAATTTTTTGGTATATTTGTAACTTTCATGTTATCCTTGAAATTTATAATTATAAAATATTTTCCTATAATTTTCCATCAATTAGATTTTGAAAATTTGTAATAATGGAATAGTTAAGGGAAGAGTCTCCTGCAGTGTGTCCTACTTGAAGTGTAAATATTAAAATGACAAAATGGTAAAAATTATTTTCCTTAAAAAGAAAGTTACAAACATAACAAAAGCATTACGATTATTAAGGAACAAATGAAGTACTTATTTTATAATATACTTTCTGTGTTTCGAGTAAACAGTTATCCTATTATTTTAAGATGTTTTATTTTAACAATCCACTTTCAAAATTTTTGTTTATCATCACCATAGCATTCAATTTTATCCTTACATTTGTTATTAACATATTGATTATGCTAAAAAAAATTGTTATTATGACTAACTTTAACGCTAGTTATATATCCCTTAATAATTAAAAATTTTAAACATGGATTTTTTGAGTTGAACGAAATGAGTGTTGCTTAAAAAGAACATTTTTTCGAGCCCGACGGAGTGAATGCTTTTATTTTTTCTAAATGAATAAAAATAAAATGTCATATAAAATTGAAATTTACTAAAGATTTTCCATATGCTGCAGGAGGATGGAGTTGTGTGGGAAGGAGGAGAGGAACCTTTATTCAGTCCAGGTTGCAAATAAAAAGCAATATAAAATAAAAAGTGGGGAAAAATGAAGGCAAAAATGGACTTTAAAAAAAAGAAGAAGAAAAGAAAAGTAGTTCTGGCTGTGTTGTGTTTAATGTAGTGGTAGTGATGTATGCATGTTATGTAGAATAGAACCAGGAGAGGGGGGAAGACTGAATGTAATGGCTCTGTTTGGTTGTTAACATGCCTAATATAATATGATATTTGGATTGTGAATTTGATAACCTTACTTGTGATTGTAAATGGATTAGCATGATATGGTGTTTGGATTGTGAATCGTGTCTTTAACATTACAGGCTTACACATGTGGTTAGCCTGAGCTTAGCTGTAACTATTTTTTTTCAAGTGTATTTGGTTAGGCATGTTACTTAATACCGACTCATTACCTATAAACTCACCCGATCCAACTTGCTAATTACCACCAACCAACCCATTAAATCTCGAGTTAAGTTGTGTTACCCATCGATATCATAACCCACTGACTTTCACGGGCTAAGTCGGCGGCTAGAGATTAAAAATCCCGTTCAAATAACTTTGGTCAGGCAACTATGTCAAATCAATGACCTCTCAGATGTTAATAAGGTCGAAAATCGTAGGTTCGAACTATTTAAACCGAAAAAATTAGGGCTAGTTCGAGTTTTTAGCGACTCGTTTAAACTGGATCATTTAAAACGTAACCTATTAGGCATCGAAACCGATAGTGTGACGACCCAACCCGGATCCCGAGGTGGAATCACAAGTCAAGTCGTCCAAATAGGACAACAATTCATGCAAGGACTCAATTATAGAAAACGACGTGACGCAACATTTCAGATGAAGCGCAACTCGGTACTAAAAGGCCGGAATAATTTAAAACTTTTTTAACCTGATATAGCAATTAAAGATAAGTATACCAATTCATCGGGGACTTTACTACCGGAACCCAACACTAAACAGTTCATGCAAATATACCTCGACGGCTACAACATGCCGGAGAACAACATAAATAAATAAGAGCTAAAGTAATGCCTAGCGGAAGTTTTAAAACATGTGAACCATACTACATCTATACAAGGCTCGGCGTACATGCTCCGGTGCTCAAAATAGGATACAAGTATAGACATAAATACAAATAAACAAAGTTTCCAAGCAAAGTCTAAATGACTTGCTAATCCCAACGTCCTTACAAAAGAGAACAAAATAAGGACATCTATAAACCATAACCTTGTCGCAAGTGATCACGGACAAGTACGTACCCTGCTATGCCTCAACGAGGTGTACCTAGACGGCTCGGATCTAAAGCAGTAAAAGGGAGGGGGTAAGTCATAAAGACTTTGTGAGTTAACAATTATGCATGTCATGGCATCATGCTGCATACATAGCAAGATATCATTTTTAATATCAAGTCAATCAAAGCATTTATTTAATAAACACTTAAATCACATATCCATGGTAGCACATTGTTTAACATAAGTGCTATAAAGTAAATCACATATAAGGAGGATATGTTATGAAACCGGTGCCGCTACGTAGCTCCTGCAATACACAGCTTTAACATTTCGTGTCAATGATACCCGTGATTAGTGTATCAAAGTATCGAGTTCTCTACTCGGGTACCAAGCTCTCTCCTTGGTACATAGACTTGCCAATGTGCTCTATTGGTTACAGCAAAGGGGCTACTTCCCCACTGTGGCCAACAGTGGAGGGGTGTGTGATAAAAACCCGGTATAACAACCCATCACTATCACGAGTCCCATAACTCGTGACGGCGATGCATTGTCACACCATTGACTCAACCAAATATGCCAGCTGGACTAATGCAATGCCAAGTAGATGTTTACTCGTCATATAATCTCAAATAAGGAACAAGTTCGACAAGAGCGAACTTATTCAACAAGTAGTTGTTTACTCATTAAGAAATCAAATAAGAATTCGACAAGAGCGAATTCAACATGTCAAATAGATACATCATTCTAGAACATGCTCTCAATTATGCATTTGCTTCACATAATCACATAAACCACATAAGAACTCAATCGAGTCTTATAAGCACTCAAATCAAACATGCCCTTCAATCCATCCCAAAGTCACGTAAGCTAATATATTAGTCTAACGCACTACAAACGTTGTAGGGATTGAATGTGGAGTCGGTATTGTTCAATAACTTCCTAATCTCGACTCCGGTGAGTCATTTCTAAAATTCAACAAAGTAGAGTATTGATACTATATGCATCACATTGCCTTTTTCTATGTTCTCCGTTCATTTAGAACTCGATAACTAAGTCGTTCATGTTCTTAAACTAGCCTTAAACACATTCCCGAGATTCAAACCCTAGATTCGGTGATTTTGTTAAACCTTGAATTGAAACATATTCTTTCACAAGAGTTATTCCTAAGCTCATTATAAACAACATTCATGCTTTACAAAATGTCAAAATCACAACTTCATAGAGAATTCATAAAATCCTACACATATTTCTTAGGTTGAATTGGAGGATTTGTCTTCACAAAAGATGTTCATAATCATCAATAGAGCAACTATAATGAATGGGTCATGTTATTTTATTGAACATGGAAATCTCTGGGAATTGTCACTCACCTTAGTCCTAAGATTAATGGAGGAAAGGATGATCAAAGCAAGGATTGTTGTAGAGGAGATCAAGGCCTTCGATTTGGCGGTCTCAGATCGCCGATCGGACCACCGGAACTCCGGGAAATGGCCTCTCAAGCTAGGGTTACCTCCATGGAAGAAAATGGAGGATGAAGCTCTGAATCTCTGAAGTTTTTGATCACAAATGGCTGAATTAGGCTGAAAGAATGTTTATATACTTACCATTTAGACCCTAATCCATGTGAAGGGGTCAAATGACTTCTCATTGGCCAAGGCATGTAAGCCTTTGATAAGGAATGATTTAAGGGCCAAGAAGGGTTGTAGGAGAGTCAACAATGAGAGCTTTGACTCACTTTGGTCGGCCAAGGGCAAGGGCACAAGGGTCAACAACCAAAACTAACCAGAAAATGTCACAAACCTGAATCTGGCATGATGCGGTCGCATCACTTTGGACCCATGCGAGCGCTTCAACTATTCATGGCCAATTTCCAGATTGTTGTTACTGGACAGTCGATCTTGTAAAATCGACCATAAATCGCTCACAACTCCAAATAAGGTGATTTTTGATTTTTCTGATAGTAGACTCATTGAACTATATTTTAGAATTTTAAATTACTCAATTTGGATTTATATTCATCAAAATAAAGTTACAACAAAATCAACAAGTACGAAGTCGATTTCTGAAAATAGAATTCTCGCGGTAAGTCAAGACCTAAATGAGGTACTTAGAAACCTTGGAAAATTACCAAATTTTACAGGTGTATCCTAACATATGCAGTAAGACATACTAAATTTTTAGAAAATTCTCTTTAGTAGATTGGTACCGTAATTTTCCCAAAGTTTGCCCAAAACCCGATCGAATCTCTAAGTAATATGTTGGTCATCTTATTTCCAAATGCAACAAGTCTATGAACAATGATTATGCAAGCATGGGAAATACTAGTACACTTGGTTTAGAACTCAAATGAACTTCTCGCAAGTTGAAAACACAAACAATACAAGCAACGAAGGCAATCCCGAGAAACCCTAAGGCTCAAACGAAGCAACAATGCTTCTAAACTCTCAACCAAGCATACAACAACTAAGATGAACATTGTAAATCTTATATGCAAGGTACTAAGACTCTAATGAGACTTATTTAGGTGCTATCATGTTAAGATAAACACTCGAAACACCAACAACAAGGCATGCAACGCATGGAAGATCAACACTCTAATATGATCTCAACCAACTCAATGCAAACATGGTATGAATGAAATGAAGTCTCTAACATGTCAAGACACTTAATAAACATGTTATAATGATGACCAACATGAAATGGGTCTGGTTCTCACATCCTCCCCCCACTTAAAGGAATTTAGTCCCTAAATTCATACCCGAAATCTCGAACAAGTGGGTATTTCTCCTCATCTCAAGCTCGCCTCCCATGTGGCTTCCTCAATATCATGATTCTTCCACAAGACCTTCACTAAAGGAATACGCTTGGTCCTCAAGACTTGCTCCTTGGTATCAAGAATCCTCACCGGTTTCTCAACGTAGGAAAGATCGGGCTCAAAGGTAATCTCCTCATAAGTAAGGACATGTGACTCGTCCTTCAAGTACTTACGAAGCATGGAAACATGAAACACATCATGGACACCCGATATAGACGGTGGTAACGCAAGTCGATAAGCCAAAGAACCAATCCGCTCTAAGATCTCGAACGGACCAATAAATCTCGGAGAAAGTTTCCCTTTCTTCCCAAACCGCTTAGTACCGCGCCGGGGCGATACCTTCAAGAACACATAGTCACCAACCTCGAAACTCAAGATCTCGCTCCTCATTCCGCGTAGCTTTCTCGGCTCTACTCGAGCTGTAAGCAACTGTCTCTAATCGCCTTCACACTCTCACCGATCAGTTGTACCATCTCCGAACCCCATAACCTAGCCTCTCACCAACCTCATCCCAAAGAAATCGGGTGATCGACACTTACGCCCATAAAAAGCCTCAGATAGCCATCTCAATGCTCGATTGATAATTATTATTATACGCTTAAACTCACCAACTACGTGAATCCCAACTACCCTTGAAATCCATAGCAACACGCACGTAACATATCCTCCTAAAATCAGATCAATCTCTTCCGACCGACCATCCGACCGGTGAAACGCAAGATCAAATTCACCTTCATCCAAAGCCTCCCAAAGAATGCCGAACCTAGAAGTAAACTGGGTCTCTATCCGACACAATGCTAACCTAAGACACCATGTAGTCTCACAATCACCCGAATGTACAACGCCGCCAACCTGCTCAAACGTAAGAAATCGCAATAGGAATAAATGAGAAGACTTAGTCAACCTATCAACGATAACCCAAACCGCATCAAAGCCTCTACGAGTACGTGGCAACCCAGTAACAAAGTCCATGGTGATATGCTCCCACCTACTCCGGAATCTCAAGTGGCCGAGTAATCCAAACAGTCTCCGGTGCTCACTTAACCCGCCGACACGCCAAACATCTAGACACACATACTCAACTATCTCCTCTTCATATACCATTCCACCAAAACCGCTCTTCAAGTCATGGTACATCTTAGTATTACTCGGATGTATCGTATACTTGGCCTCATGAGCCTCATCAAGAACCATACGTTTCACTTCATCTGAAGAAGGAACGCAAATCCCTACTCCGGAACGCCAAGATCCCATCATTGTTTATCGCGAACTCTGTGTATTATTCTCACCCAATCCATCGATAATCTTCATCAAACCGATCAAGAGCTTGAGCTTCCTTGATCAACCCAAACAACACCGGTGTAGCATGAACACTAGCAAAGAGAACACTATGCCACTCACAACAGAGACTCCACTCACGGACATCCTCGAGCATCTTCCATTCCCTCATCATCAAACAAGACATGTGATCTCCT
>CM028380.1:147765030-147798701 GCA_013146195.2 Codonopsis lanceolata
CTTCTTGCTTACTAAATCGTCAAATGAACCGTGGTGTAATTCTGCTCACACACAAATCAAATGAATTAGAAGGTAGTTCCTACAAAACATCATATGCAAGTATACATATCATTATATATACGAATCAAGTTATTCACACTGTTACCACGTGTAAGGGTGCATGTTTATATATATATACCTTATATCAAGATGTATATCTCTAAATATACATATCAAATCTCCATAAAATCATCATGCATAAGTGTGCATATCTATATATATACACATCAAGTCTTTCATATATCTCATATACAAGTATGCATATCTCTATATATACATATCAAATCTCTCATATATCATCGGACAATACAAACATGGTCAATAAGATCTCATGTTCAACTAGCACTTTGTTATCATATAAGTGCACATGGGAAGCCACATAAGGGATAGAGAAGATACCAAATCACCGCCGCCGTATTGCTCCCGCAATAACCGTTAATCATCGCGCTGCCTGATACCCGTGTTCGTATCAAAGTACCGAAGCTTCTTCGGTCCGAGTTTCTTACTCGGAAAATAGCACTAGCCAATGCGCTTCTTGGTTACGCAGTGGCTACTTCCCCACCGTAGCTAGCGGAGGGTGTGTGTGAAACCCGACCTGCACGGCAATACATTGCAACCACGAATCCCATAATTCGTGAAGACAATGCATCGTCCCACCATCATCAAGAAAACTCAAGTAATGCATTTGGACTTATATGCAATGCACAAGTAGATGTTTACTTGCTAATTCTCAAGTAGATATGATGACTACTAAACTCATACGATTATGCACATTGTTACATAAATCACAAAACCACAATAGGAACTCATTTGAGTCTCTTAATCATAAGTGCCAAGTTTGTTCACTCTATTCAATTCAAGTTCCAAAAGCTAGTAATCTAGTCAACTGGAATATAATTGTCATAGGATCTCACCACGATCCTCGTAAGGTTCAATTGTTCCTTAACTCGACTCCGTTGAGTCTTTACTACAATTCCAACCAAATAGAGTTTGAACACTATATGTGTCCCAAGACTCTTTTCTATGTTCTCGCTTGAGGCATAGCAAGGTTCTCTTTCCATTTAGAAATTTAGTTCAAAGTCCCAAGTCGATTATATAAGGGAGGCCTAAGTTGATTATTGTGAAATCAAGCTTAGTTCAATTTTGATTCATAATTCCACTTAATAGTAGAATCCAAGTTCACCACAATTCATTAACTCAGAAACGACGTGCACGAAGGCAAATACATTCAATATGCTCATAAGTCATATCATAGAAACACATAGAAGAATCAATTCTTGACAAGGTAGGAAATCATGCATTTAGTCATAATATAACATATACACAGTATTCCATATTCACCCATGAAATTCAACAGAGTCACAACTTAACCATCGTCCATTAGTACTATCCAAGACTACTCCGTTAGTCTCGATCATGAAGCCATTTACTAAACTCTTCCTAGAGTAGTAACTCATTCAATAACACAAAAGTCGATGATAGTCAAAGACTTAAGCAACACTAGAGCGGTAATCCTAGCGACTTATACAAGTAGACTCCATGTATAGAGTACTAAGAAAGCCCCAATCCAAATCCTCTCATAGAATAGTCCTCAAATTCATTATTCAACAAGTAGGTGTTTTTACTCATTAAAGAATCAAGTAGGAATTCGACAAGAGCGAATTCAAACCTGTCAAGTAGATACATCATTCTACAACATGCTCTTGTGCATTTGCTTCACACAATCACATAAATCACATAAGAACTCGATTGAGTCTTATAATCACTCATATCAAACATGCCCTTCAATCCATCCCAAAGTCATGTAGGCTAATATATTAGTCTAACGCACTACAAACATCGTAGGGATTGAATGTGGAGTCGGTATTGTTCAATAACTCCCTAATCTCAACTCCAAGTGAGTTTTACTAAAATTCAACCAAATAGAGCATTGATAATATATGCATTACATTGCCCCTTTCCTAAGTTCTCCTTTCATTTAGAACTCGATAACTAGGCCGTTCATGATCTTAAACTAGCCTTAAACACAATCTCGAGTTTCAAACCCTAGTTTCGGTGATTTTGTTAAACCTTGAATTGAAACATATTCCTTCACAAGAGTTATTCCTAAGCTCATTATAAACAACATTCATGCTTTATAAAATGTCAAAATCACAACTTCATAGATAATTCATAAAATCCTACACATGTTTCAAAGGTTGAATTGGAGGATTTGTTTTCACAAAAGATGTTCATAATCATCAATAGAGCAACTATAATGAAGGGGTCATGTCATTTTATTGAACATGAAAATTTCAGGGATTTCTCAACGCATCCTTAGTCCTAAGATTAATGGAGGAAAGGTTGATTAGATCAAGGATTGTTGTAGAGAAGATCGAGGGCTTCGATTTGGCGGTCTCGGTTCGTCGATCGGACCACCGGATCTCCGGAAATGGTCTCAAGTTGGAGTGACCTCCATGGACGAAAATGGAGTTAAGTCTCTGAATCTCTGGTTTGTTCTTGATCAAAAATGGCTGAAAGGCTGAACATAAGGCTTATATACTTGCCCTCAAACCCCCTATCCAAGTGATGGTGATTATCTAGCTTCTAATTGGCCAAGGAAGGGTGACCATTGATAAGGAATGATCAAAGGGTTCACAAGGGTTGTTGAAGAGTCAACAAAGGAGGCTTTGAGTCACAATGGACGTCCAAGGGCAAGGGTGCAAGAGTCAATAGCCAAAACCCACTCAAAACTCACAAATGCATAAAACAGACCAATTTCCAGATTGTTGTTACTGGACAGTCGATCTTGTAAAATCGACCATAAATAGCTCACACCTCCAAATGAGATTATTATTGATTCTTATGAAACTAGACTCTTTAAACTATAGTTTAGCCTTTTAAATTACTCAATTTGGACTTATATTCATCAAAATATGGCTACTACAAGTTCAAGTACAGAAGCTGATTTCCTGAAAACAGAATTCTGGCACAGCCGTAAGTCAAGACCTAAATGAGGTACTTATACACCTTGGAAAAATACCATATTTTACAGGGAGTATCCTAACATATGTAGGTAAAACATACTAAATTGTTAGAAAATTCTCTTTAGTAGATTGGTACCAGAATTTTCCCGAAGTTCGCCCAAAAACAGGACTGAATCTGTGAAGTGATATGTTGGTCATCTTATTTCCAAATGCAACAAATCTATGAACATTGATTGTGCAAGCATGGGAAATACTAGTACACTTGGTTTAGAACTTAAATGAACTTCTCGCAAGTTTAAAGCACAAACAATACAAGCAACTAAGGCAATCCCGAGAAACCCTAAGGCTCAAACGAAGCAACAATGCTTCTAAACTCTCAACCAAGCATACAACAACTAAGATGAACATTGTAAATCTTATATGCAAGGTACTAAGACTCCAATGAGACTTATTTAGGTGCTATCATGTTAAGATAAACACTCGACGCATTAACAACAAAGCATGCAACACGAGAAAGTCAAATACATGAAGGTTCGGGGTCTTACAATAACATATGGTCTTGTTCTTATGCTTGTCTAATCTTATTTGATTTGAACAATGATATTACCTTCAAACCTATGAAGTTGCCTCTACTTCATTCAAGACCAAAAGATATCAAAATGAGCATTTTCACATCATCTCTTAAACAGTCCCGAGGCACAATATCAATCTTTGATGATGATAACTTTATTGTAACCTATTGCCAACCCAATGACCAAAATGGATAAGACATGATCATTGATGAATGTGGGGAACTTTTTGGGAAGTATTATCTCTCTTACTATAAAAGTCAAGCTTGTTTCTTACAATTTAATAGATGAACAAAAATAACCCTTCACCAAATAAACCACCCACCATTTAATTAAGGACAAAACAAGTAAATTTACCATGACAACAAATAATGTTTGGACAAAAATAGCCTCAAATATAATAAATCATCTACCATTAATTAAGGTCAAACAAGTAAATTTATCAGGGACTAATTAATTCCATTAATAATCAAATAATAATTTCATCCCTTGACTTGTACATGTTTTAAAGTTAGGTCCTACTTTGAATTCTATTTATTTCGTCTTTGTATTTTTTACTTTCTTATCGTTTCCCCTCCTACCATTATCGTTACAAATGTCGTCAATATTTTATAAAATAACAAAAATACCCTTACTCACGAGAGACTAAAATTTATTTGAAACTAAAAAATAATATGATATTACATTCTTAAATAATATGGTTTTACTCAGTAAAGACATTATAGAAGTAAATGAAAAAATGTTACTATAATAATATATTTGTTAGTGAGTATCAAGATATTAAGCAAAAATATGTAGCGTCTTTAGCTATTATCCATGAATAAGCTAAGAGAAGTGGGTTAAGAAAATGTGTCATAATGTCAATAAGATGAAGAAAATGAAGAACCAATTGATGAATTTGTACGTTTTGTTACAAAAGAAAGCCAAAATCTACAGTTTACTTTTTTGAATTTTCAGACTACTACAAGCAACCTTAAAAACTATCATCGCTTCTAACTTATAAATATTACAAACAAACCACGTTAGTAAGCACAAATAACTAGGTTTAAAATATTGTACTCCTTCCCATAACAGGTTCCAAACCTCTAACCTCTTTTGGTCTTAACTTGCTTGCTCCTCTTCATAGAACCCGAGTAGTTACGTGTGAGAATCTCTCTATTCTCCTCCCCTGGCTATCAACTTTCTTTTCTTCTACCACAACCCTCCTTTAATTGAAAGAAATTGTCACCAATCAACATCCTTTCAAGTAGCTCCATCCTAAATTAGATTATCTCCTTAATTAGTAATTTGACACCGAAAGTGTATAGGAAGTAAGAAATGAGAGACGTTCGAGAAAGAAGTCCGACTAATCAGAAGCTAAAGAGATTCTATGTTTCTCTTCTAATAAGGCGAGGTGAATGCGTTTCTTGGTGATGGTGATGGTGGTGCTTACGACCGCATGGATGATGGTGTTAGAGGTTGTGGTGATAGTAATTTTAGGGATGACAGTAGTGGATTAGATGAAATACATCGTTGTGAGATTTCCTAATCATCAAATTTTCAAATATCCATATGGGTTTCGATTCAATTTGAAAGTTTGAAAATTCAAAAAATTGAATTTGAGTTTGTAAAAAGTGAAATTTAAGGTTGTGGTGGTGGTGTGTCTATCATTGATGGGTTTTCCAAATTGGTTACTTCGAAGGAAAGAGTAAGAAATTAGAAAATGAAATAAAATCAAATCAAAAAATTAAATTTTGGACTAATGGTAAAATTTGAGGTGTTAGTGGTGGTGGTGGTGGTGGTGAGTCTATAAATGATGGGGTTGACGAAAGAAAGTGAGGGCTAAAAAATAAATTTTAAATTTCATTTTTTGGAGTAATGCATTTTTCAACGTTGAATTTAAATATCAGACAAAGTATAACTAATTTTAGATTATTTAAATAATTATTTTTTAATTAAAAAAATATTTTAAATATTAAATGAAAAACTAAATGATGAAATTATAACAAATCCCACTTTGCGCCACAAGCAAAATGACCAAAATAATCCTTATGTGTTTTTTGTTAATCGCATGCTTTTACTAGGGTTTTTAGTAAGTATAGTATATACCCTTTGATTTCTACTTTAGGCGGGAGTTTTGCATGAGATAGAATGAGGAAGATCAGAGATGGAGTTTGGCTAGAATCGAAGAAGGACGGCGCCAAAGTTGTGATAGGCGTGACCGAAGTGGGAAGGGTTTAGGCTGGCGATGGCGGCTATTTTGGTGGAGCGAGAGATAGGCACTTGCATCGGAGAAGAGGTAAGGAGAGTGTGTGAGATTAGAATTTTTTACTTTTAATACATTTATTCCTAAAGCGTATAATGAAAATGTCATTTTTACCCAGACGTGGAAGACCATGTGCTATTTAACGTGAATATTCTAGCATCCATCATCGATAGGTTGGAAAATGGAAAAAAAATGTAACGCCGATATCATTATGGAACAAACCTTAGGTTGGGGTACATTATACGATTTGGTGGATACCTTGGGGGAAATTGTAATTTGGTCAAATAATTATTTTTGAATTATTGAAACAATTATTTATTATTTTTTTATATAAAAACATTTTTTAAATACTAAATGGTTAATTATATAATAAAGTTATAACTAAATCTTATTTTCCACCCCACAAAATGATCAAAATAATATTCATGAGACATTCACATATCATTTTCGTGCGTTACTATTTTTAACACCCATAGACGGGAGGGAGTAAAGTGAGACAAATAGAAAAATAAGGTATGAAAGTGGGACACTTCGTAGGTTGAGATCAAATGTGAGATTTAGTGTGTAATTTTTGGGGCTAATCATATGTTTGCCCCATCAAAATTAGTCCAAAATACACATTGTCCCCTAAGATATCCACCAAATCCACTTTGGCCCTCAACGTAATTTTGTAGCATTTTCATATTCCATATCAAATTTGGTGATTGTGATGTAACGTGTGGTAATCGTAGTGATAAAAATGGTAGCAAATAATGTTTAAGATCGACAATTTTCTCAATTCAAACCATAAATCATATCAATGGTGCCAAGGAGAAATTTGTTGGAGTTTAAGCTAGGGACGATGAAGACGGATTGAATCATGACGTGCCTCATCATTGTCGTATGCATCTGTGATGAATTCAAATATGAGTTTTGAAATTCATCATGTATGCTTATGCATTGTGTTTGTGGCTTGGTCATTTAACATCGGCAGCTCTGACAACTTTAATTTTTTGTGGGTTCTTATTCATGGCGGCCTTGACACCTGAATGTGATCCTCTTCTTGTGTTTTATCTCTTTCTGATATGATTCTGCACTATTTTTATTTATTTTTCTATATAAAAATTTGAATAAAAGATTTATACACTCTTGAGTTTTATCTCACTTAAAATTTAAATAAGATGTCATTGTTGGAGAAAGAAAGCGTTGTCGGAGAATAAGAAAATGAAGTTTTTTGGGGTAATAAAAGCACAGAAAACATTGTTAAAAATGACCAAAATGTCCTTCACGTGAAATACCATGTGCACATTAACGTCATATTGGTAACCTTAGTAGTGTCTAGGGGACAAACTAGAAAAAACTTATACAATGACATATGAAAATGACACAAAAGTTAGGTTGGGTGGTAAAATGAGACTTTATAGATACTCTGGGTGAATTTTGTATTTTAGAGTGTAAGTATATACTTTGGGATTGTCAGTTTGATTTATATAAAACAATTTATTATTTTTCAAAGAGAGTCATAAATTTCATAAACGACATAAGCTAAGTCTTCAACAACAATGTGTTTATCTAAGAAAGTAAGTTTGAATTGTTTTCAATTCCAACACCGATAAAAGTGAATGAATTCATGTTTGGTGTTAAAAAAAGATTTAAAAATAACCAATAAAAAAGACAAATGTGTAGGATAAGTTGCAATATAATGACTAAAAGCTTACATAATAAATTACCGAAAAACAAAATATCGAAAAACCTAAATACACAACAATACAATTTATAAGTCTCAAAACTATAAAGATTAAAACACAAAAAGAATCCAATAATTAAAAGTAAACAAAAAAGTTAAGAAACTGGCAAATCACTTTAAAAAATCATTAACACCACGTGCGTTAACCACGTGCAACGCACGTGAACCTTACTAGTGATTCTAAAAGTATAGCCTGCTTAGATTGTATATTATATTCTGCAATGTTTCCTAGGCCACATCCGCCTTTACCTATTGAGGTTGAAAATTAATATGGTCTCAAATTTAAAATCCAAGACCTGAAATGCCAACAAATAGACTAATTACAAAATTTACAAGAAAGCTGTCGTTTCTACTATTGAGGAATACTTCAGTACAAGTGATGTGGAAACAACAGGTTCTGACCTTAAAGAACTAGGTTTAAGTGAATATCATCCTTACTTCATTAAGAGGCATGTTTTCATGGCCATGGACATGCACGAAAAAGAGAAGGAAATGGCTTATGTTCTGCTTTCAACTCTATGCAGATGCTATCAGCTCGATCCAGATTAGTCATTTAAAGATGGCTAGAATTCTTGTAAGTTTTATTATTAATGTATTTAGTTTTATTAGTATTGTCTTTTAAGTATTGTCTTTAGATTAAGTTTTATTGTTTCTTTCCTCTGTATGTAAATTATGTTGAACGCATAATGAAAAAACTTGTGGATTTCTTCCGAACAACTAAATTCAAGGATCAAGCGCAACATTGGGAGCCTAAATTGAAAATCACCACAACATTGGGAGATTTGAAAAATCACCACAACAAAATGACAACACAGAAGATTGTGGTGTTTTTGTATGTCCTTTAATTGAATGTTTGCTAAGAAGACAAATGATTTCTAGCAATATTGATACTGATAATTATAGGGTAAAGATGGCTGAAACAATTATTTTGAAATGAGATAACAAAAAACAATGACAAATTTGTTTGAAAATGTGATAATTAAATGTTTATGTTTATTCCATGTTTGTGTTAGTATATTTTGTTATGTCATCGTAAAATGTTGAGGTTTTTTTGTTCTAAATAAATTGTCAAAACAGCCCTGATGTCAAGCCTTGGCATCAGAATTTTTTGAATTTTTTTGGCTTGAATTAATTTTCAAAACAACCCTGATGTCAAGCCTTGGCATCAGAATTTTTTGAATTTTGTTGCTTGAATAATTTGTCAAAACAACCCTGATGTCAAGCCTTGACATCATAATTTTTTGATTTATTTTGTTTGAATAAATTTTCAAAACAACCTTGATGCCAAGTCTTTGGCATCAGAATTTTTTGAATATTTTTGCTTGAATAAATTGTCAAAACAGCATCGTAATTTTTGATTTTTTGCTTGAATAAATTGTCAAAACAAGCCTTGAAATCGGCATTTTTGAATTTTTTGGCTTGAATAAATTTTCAAAAACGACCGATGTCGCAAAGCATTTTTGAATCTTTTTGGTTTGAATAAACTGTCAAAACAGTCCTGATGCCAAGCCTTAACATCAGATTTTTTGGATTTTTTTTTGCTTGAATAAAATGTCAAAACAACCCTGATGCCAAGATTTGAAATCAACATTTTTTGGATTTTTTTTGCTTGAATAAATTTTCAAAACAGCCCTGGTGTCAAGTTTTGGCCTCATAATTTTTTTATTTTTTTTTTTGCTTGAATAATTTGTCAAAACAGCTCTGATGTCAAGTCTTGACATCCGTATTTTGTGAATATTTTTTGCTTGAATAAACTGTCAAAACTGCCCTGATGCCAAACCTTGTCATCAGAATTTTTGGATTTTTTTTGCTTGAATAAATTATCAAAACAACCCTGATACCAAGCCTTAAAATCAGCATTTTTTGAATTTTTTTGGCTTGAATAAATTTTCAAAACAGCTCTGATGCCAAGCCTTGGCATCAAAATTTTTTGAATTTTTTTGGTTATGAAAATCTGTAAAAACAATCATGATGCCAAGAGCATTTTTGGTTTTTTTTAGACCAGATGACTTTTGTCTTCATTAATAACATTTTTATCATTTGACAATCAATTTATAACTATATAAAATGTCCCAAAAATTGATGATCCTAGATAAAAACATATTTTTAAAATTATACCCACTTAAAATTTGCCCTTTAATAAAAATTAAATTTTGGAAAAAGGACTCGCCAGCAATTTCTCCTAAAATCAAGTCCATATCAAACATCTAATCCGAACACGTAAAGAAGCCCAACACGTCCAAAAGAAGGTTTTTTTTTATCTTGATTTTAGTTTCTGCGTAACACTTCTATATAAAGATTTGACTCACAAACTGGAAAATATCATTTCTTAAATTTCCATACGTGAGGTAAACTAATCAGTTTGGTGCCTTCCCAAATTGGAGGCAAAACCCTCAAGAAATACACAACAATATTGAAATATATATATATATTTAAAAAATAAACGGAGACAAAAAAGCCCAAAGCAAAATAACAAAATGCCCACAGGGCAAACTAAGCCTACAGGATGTATTTCATTGAAGACAACAGAAGGTTAGAAAACATGCAATGGGGAGATTTAGAACTCCCACTAAGATTTGGTAACCGCTCACTTGGCGCTAGCGAGCTCAGTACGAAGTTGTTTAGCTGCTGCAACCATGTTTAGAAGGGCCGGTTTCACTTCACCATACTTACGGGTCTTGAGCCCACAGTCAGGGTTAACCCACAAGATGTTGGTCTCAAGCACTGCAAGCATCTTGTTGATTCTGTCGGCAATCTCTTCGGTTGATGGTATTCTAGGGGAATGGATATCATAGACACCAGGACCAATTCCAGCACCATACTTCACTCCTTCACGGAAAACTGACAGAAGCTTCTCGTCGGAACGAGAGTTCTCAATGGTGATCACATCAGCATCCATGTCAATGATGGAGTGGATAATGTCATTGAAGTTTGAGTAGCACATATGGGTGTGGATCTGTCAATCAGCCAAAAAATGTAAGTAAGCAACTTGCAATAACATGAAATAGAACAAACATCGAGTATTGCATGGTGCCATCAAAATGGAGTGAAAGAAAGTAACCTGGGTGGTGTCTAGCACGCCAACGTTGGTGATTCTGAAGGAGTGAACAGCCCAGTCCAAGTAGAAAGCATGCTCGGACTTCCTGAGTGGCAACCCCTCTCTCAAAGCAGCCTCATCAATTTGGATAACTGTAATTCCAGCCTTCTCAAGATCCTCTACCTCATCCTTAATGGCCAAAGCAATCTGATAGCAAGTTTCAAATCTGGAAACACACAAAGCATCGAGAATCATACACTTTAACATGAAGTATAAAGGAAAAACTTGTATGTAGTTTACTTCAGTTCACTCTATTACCTAGGCTGGTCGTTACGGACAAAGGACCAGTTGAGAATGGTGACTGGGCCTGTAAGCATACCCTTCATTGGGCGCTTGGTCATGCTCTGGGCAGTAGATGACCAGAAGACAGTCATTGGCTTGGGGCGGCTCACATCACCATAGATGATTGGTGGCTTCACACAGCGAGATCCATAAGATTGCACCCATCCATTGGCAGTGAAGGCGAAACCAGAGAGTTGCTCTCCGAAGTACTCAACCATATCGTTTCTCTAGAATACAGAACATCCAAATGAAGGGCATGTTAGACTCATTTGCATACACACAATACTATATTATATGATTTATCTTAAGAAACCAGTAGCTTTTTTCGTATTACTATAGTTTTTACACTAGTGCCTTCAAGGCTTACCTCTGGCTCTCCATGAACCAATACATCAATATCAAGCTCCTCCTGTAGCTTGACAACCTTGTTGATTTCCTCCTTGATGGCCTTAACATACTCTTCCTCCGAGATTCTAGAGACAAACATCATTATCAGAACTAGAACAAAGCATCAGCATAACAATAAAGGGCAAAAACAATATTACTAAAGCCACGCACTTCTTAGCCTTGTATTCACGGCGAACTCTTCTAAGCTCGATTGTTTGAGGGAAAGACCCAATGGTTGTGGTTGGGAGAATTGGAAGGTTAAGCTTCTTTTGCTGAGCATCGAGTCTGGCACTAACATTAGTGGCACGGCGGTGCTCTGAACCTTTCAAAGCAGCAGCCTGCGAAATCAAGAGAAGCAAATTTTTGTTAAATATGAACAAGATTATTCAGTCTAGCAGCCTGAAAGGCTTGAAGAAAGTTATCACTTACAGCCTTCTGGACAGCTTCGTTGTTCACTCTTGGAGAGGACTTCCTTGATGCCTGGGCAGCAGCATTAGCAGAGAAGAATTCCTGAAAATAATACCAGAAGGAGTCAGTCACTCAACTCCACACCACCAAACGTCAACAAATTGGCTAAAGCACAATGAATGCTACTGCAACCATCTTCCAGTTTATCTTAGTAAAAGGGCAAACATTAAAAACGCTACCATTATTGAAGAGGACGCATAAGAAATTTATATATTTTTTTATACCTCATCCTTTTGTCCAACCAATGCCTTGGCCAACGCATTCACTTCAACGACCTTTTGAGCAGCAAATGCAAGCCACGATTTGATTTCTTTGTCGAGCTTAGGCTCATTGACAAGATCAACAGCAGTGTGTTGAAGCGAGCAGGAGGTAGAGACCACAAGCTTGTCTGCACGTCAAGATTGAATATAAGATTAAATGTATGTATTGACAAAATTTAGTAACCATGCAAGAAATGCTTGAACGTCACTAACCTTTGCCCACAATGCTCTCAAGAGATTCCAGGAGGGTAAGTGATCCAGCAAGATCATTAGCCCAGATGTTCCTTCCATCAACCACTCCAGCAAAGAGGTATTTCCCAGAGGGGAATTCACTCTTAACCAAATCAAGAGTCTTTGGTCCACGAATGAAATCAAAACCAAAGCCTGTAACACCCTTTAGAGAAGTGAGGGTCTTGAAAGGCTCAGCTGGAACATCAGCAAAGTAGGTCTCAACTATAACATTAATGCCAGATAGGGATTCTTCAAGATCAGAGTAGGCCTTGGGGAATGCTTGCAATTGGTGAGACGTGAGATCCTTCACGAGGGTAGCTTCGTCAAACTGAATCCAGGTAGCCCCTGCAGCCTTCAGCTCAGCCACTACTTCCCTGCAAGTGGATTTGTTTTGTTGTTAAATATCAAATTCAAGAAATCACATTAATTATAAAGAACTGAACAGTCATATGAAGACAAAGGCTCATTCCATACTTGTACACTGGAAGGATTTTGTCAAGAAGGGAAAGAAGATCAAATGATTTATCAACACCCTTTGCAGGTTTGGATAGCAATAAGTAGCTGACTGGGCCAACGAGAACTGGAACAGTATCCACTCCAAGCTGCATCAAATAGGGTAAAGAACATAAGGTTACTCCCAGTCTCACAAAAGCACTAGTAATATGCAAGCAAGTTATCAGAGGAACAATAGAGTAACTCACAATCTCATAAAAGCACAACAATTATGCAAGGAAGTTATCAGGGGAACAATGCAGTTCAGACACTAAGATTGATTGACACAACAAAAAAGGCATACAGATGAGGCCCTAACCTTTTGAGAACACAAAGAGAATAGATATAGAATAATAACTTTCTTGATCTTGACTCCATCCCAAGCCTTTTATTAAAAAAAAATATTTGCCTCTTTTTCTGTGAAAATACTAAACCACTTTGCTATCAATCAATATTCCAATGTGCGCTTACAATAATATAGTGTGCCCACCAAAGTAATCCCGTATGTGTACCATCAAAAGGCTTAAAAATCAACTTCCTTAATTTTTGCTAAAAAACAATAAAGGGAGACTCTACTTCAAAGATCCGCGTTTACAAACTAGAACAGGACAAATAGAGATATGTCCAAAAAATAAGAGATGATCCAAATTACATACCGCCTTAGCCTCCTTGTATTCAGTCACAGCCTTGTGAGAAGCATAAGTAAAGTTCACATCAGGTCCCAATTCAGGTACAATGAAATGGCTGCAGCAACATATCACGCGGAATTAACCATCAGTAAATACATCACAAAACAATATAATGGACATAGATCAATGAAAAAGGATCCGCAACTTACTAGTTGGTGTCAAACCACTTGGTCATTTCCATAGCAGGGACAGAGGCATTTCCTCTAGCCATGGAAAAGTAAGTGTCGAAACCAATTTCACCACCGTTCCAGTTGTATCTGGAAGGGACAGCGCCGAGCATCGCGGTAGTGTCAAGAACTTGATCATAGTAAGAGAAAGTGTTGCTGGGGATGTACTTGATCCCGGCATCAGACATCTGCTTCCAGATGGAAGATCTGAGATCGGCAGCCACTTTTTGCAAATCCTCAGCACTAGATTTTCCATCCCAGAAAGATTCCAAAGCAAATTTCAACTCCCTCTTAGGGCCCATACGGGGATATCCAACAATGTGAGACGCCATTTTTTCTGATCAAGCACAAATATCCAAACCAAAAGTCAATCCCCGAACACTAAATGTAAACCATAACAATGGAAGCACTCATCAAATCAAATATAAGCATACTAATTAGATCCAAAACACGAAACAAGTAAAAAGTACAGATCTACTAATAAAAATACAGATCTAAGACGAGATCTACAGCAAATTGGCTTTTCAATTTCTTAAGTGTAATAAAATCCGAACTCAACGACAGAAATACTCTAAAGATCTTGCTCAATTAAGATTAATAACCAAGAAAAATAGGTTTCGTAAGCACCAATAATCGATCCATTCTATGTTGTTTCAGTACAAATCTCATTCCACATAAAAATGAAGCCTAATTTGTTTCCATTTCATAATCATTTAGTACGAATCTAATTCCACACTAGCTCAAATAGCATAGAAATGGATCACAATTCACAATGCTTTAAATCATGAATCATGGATCCATACCAAATCAATCTACTGAAGGTAGTTCTACTCCAGTGCATCAAAGAAGTGATTTTACTTAGATTTTAAACCCGACTTAATTATTATTTAACGACACTTGCAAGCCAAATCCAAGCAGGGGGGAGAGGGGTAGACAGGGCGTACCTGTGTAAGAGGGGAGAGAACCGGGGAAGTCCAAACGAATTTAGAGTTCGAGAATGGTTCTTCGTCCCGTGATAAGAGAGAGAGAGAAGAGGAGGACACGAATTGGGAGGGAGTGGGAAGGGGTTATTTATAGAAAGAACTGGGGATTGGTTGGTGAGTGGGTGGGTGGGTAGGGTAAGAAGTTGCCAGATCTGGCAGAAATTTAATTACGCAGTAGTTTTTGGTTTCTGTGAAAAAGGGTAGTGGATGACGCGCTGGTAGAGATGCGTGGGGTTGGTTTTGTTGGTGGGATCCGGAAAATTACCATAACTAATTGGGCTTAATCACTCCTAATTCAATCGTGATATATTTTAAATATATTAATAATTTCGTGTCGTGTCGTTCTTATCGTATCATATTGATTCGTGTTATTATGTTGTGTCAGTCATTATCATTACTGAATTACAGTAAATTGTACCAAAAATATACATATTCTATAAATATTCGTAAAATAGTTTTTCTTTGTAAATTTTTGTCTTACTATATTACTCAAGCATGCGAGTTCGTTTGATTTGGCTTCTTTAGATGCAATTCTGACTTGTTTTTTGTTCAAGACTAATAGTGTACCGTATTATATGGGTGAACTTGGTCTAGTTCGGTTCAGTTTTTTAGGAAAAAAAAAAAGAAAATCGGAATCAGACCAATAGCATGATTCTTAAAAAAAATTGAACTGAAATCAACCCAATATGTATGAGAACCAAAACATTGGTCCAATCATGAACCAATTAAAGATGTATGAGAACCAGGACTGGACCAATACTATGATTTTTTTTACTTTTTAACTGTTTAATTACAAACACATAATAAAAATTTTCAGACTCAAACTTCATAAAAAAAAATTAAAAACATTCGATAAAAAACATTCTACAATTAAAAATGTTTAAGTCATAAACTAATAGCATAACAAACCGGTAGAAACAAAATAATAAAAGATTATCAACTAAAATGTAGTACAAAGAAAGTATTAGAAATTAATATATATAATATATATACTTATATAATATATATACTTATAATATATATATATATATATATATATATATAAATGAACAACATATTGGGTCGGTTAGGTCCGGTTCTGTGTTTTTTTAGTTCGAGAACCGGGACCAACCTAAATATCAGTTTTTATGAAAATTCAGATCCAGGCCCAAACCAAAGTATTGGTCCGGTCCAGTTTTGATTAGTTCTATTGGTTCGGTCCGGTTCCAAAAAAATCCTACACACCCCTACCGTACTATTTAAAAATGTCTCTACTAAAGAATTTATTTTCAAAAATTATATATGCATTCATCATCACTGCAATTAATAGTTTATACTTTCTTGAGGTGAATTGGTTATATTATCCAACTACCCAATAAATCTTAACCATTTATTTTTTTATCCAGATAATATAACAGTAAGTAGGGGTGTAAATCGGAACCACCAACCAACAAAACCGAACCAAATCAAACCAAACCAGCCGGTTTTGTTTGGTTTTGGTCGAAGATAGTTCAGTTTCGGTTTCAAAAATTAGAAAACCACGCGGTTCAGTTTGGTTCACGGTTTTTGGTATCGAACCAAACCAACCAAACCAACCTATATATTTTTATTTTTTTATTATATAATATATATTATATAACATTTATTAACTATGCATACTAAGCCAAACAAAATCATGATTATTGGAGAACTATTATTTCTTCCATTGTTTGTGTTTATTTTAGAATTTGTATTGTTTTAGTTATGATAATTTGTTGTTAGTAGGTTATTTCCTAATTTTGATGTTAATTCCAAATTAAAATCTTATTTTTATTGTTATTTTTAATGTTAGTTAATTTCATTAAAAATAATTTATATAAACCACAAAACCGAACCAAACAAAACCAAACCGAATGGTTTCGGTTCGGTTCCAAGTCTTACTCAATTCAGTTCGGTTTGAGATTTTGAAAACCACTAGGAGACGATTTGGTTTGTGGTTTTAGTATAAATCAAATCAAACCAAACCACTTACACCCCTAAGTAAGCATCCATACTAAGCAGCAAGCACCCTTTTATTTTACCTTTAATTCAATTTTGGCCTATTGCACATAGTTTTCCTTGGAAATTACACCTAATCCAAATACTTATGATAGTCAATTTTTGTTTTTAGAAGAAATTACGGGTCGGTCCACTTTTTGAAGTTTGTAATCGTTCCAATCTCGTTTTTTTAATCGAAAAAAAAAACAATTTTGGGGACAAAAAGACTACGATACCCTTAATGAGCCTAAGACGCGCTATAGATATGCATCGCGGTGCATCAACTTTTACACCGCAATTAATCAATTTAATGAACCTCCTGAGGTGCGCTACGAAAATGTATCGCGGTGTATCGATTTTTGCACCACAATGAATCAATTTAAATGAAATCAATTTTAATTATAAAATCCAATTTTTACACCGCTGTGAATCAAATATTGCACCGCGATATATAAATTTAATTACTTAATCCAAATTACATCGCGTTGTACCAACTTTTTTGTACCGTGATGAATTAATTTTTGTATTGCGATATACATAAAATACTATCTAATCCAGTTTTGCACCGCGATACAAAATCATAAAAGATCCAAACCATGTCCTTCACCTTCTTCTTTCATCTCCTCCGTCATAAACCTTCTTCTCCCTCTTCCTTCTCCACATTCGTCTCAACTGAAAAATCATTCATCCCAGCACAGATCCATTACAGTTTCGTATTTCATAACTCAAAAAATCGTTAACCTTTCGGGGGCATTGCCCCCTCGACCCCCGCAACCTGACCGAGCAGGTCGATCCCTGTTTCGTTTAGGACAATCATGATTTTCGAACTCACCAGAGCTATGGAAGAAGATGATCCGAGTATTTTAGGAACATTTTTTTTTAAAAGGGACTAACGGTTGAAAAAAATACAGGGTATTGGAGGGGTTATCAATTTTGAAAAAGGAACCGACCAGAATTTTACCCTTGTTTTTAATTTGTATGTCAAACAGGACACTTGGGGCTGAGGCCATGGCCCTTTCTTTCTGAAAATAACAAAATTAGGTGACTCTTTCAATAATTTTCAACCACTCCAGTACCTTATACTTTTTTTAACCAAGAAAATACACTTTTGAGAGCGAAAAGACTACGATATTCTTAATGAACCAAACAAGTGCGTGTAAAGTATCAGTTCATGCATCGCGATACACATATCAAATCCAATTTATGCATCGTGAATTCAGTTTGTGCATTTGAATTTTATGCATCTTGAATCCAATTTGTGCATCAGGAATCTAATTTATGTATCGCAAATCCAATTTCTACACCACAAATCTAATTTATGGATCGCGATTCAAATTGATATATTGTGATGCCCTGGATAAATGTTCCTTAGCGTGTCTTCGGCTCATTAATGACATAGTCGTCTTTTCGCTCCGAAAAATGTCTTCTTCCGATTAGAAAAACATAAATAATTTAAGCGTTTAAAAACATATAAAAAATGATCGGCCCACAATTTTTCCAATTGCTTACTTGGTCAAAATCCCTTGTCAACTTCAATTAACACTTGTAATAGTTGCAATATATTACACAAGTTAATAAAGTCAAGAAAATCTATATTACATTTGTTCCAAAATAATTGTTCACCTTTCCTTTTTTGTATGTTTCAAAATAATGGTCTTCTTTCAAAACTTTCATTTTTAGGAAAATACTTTTACCAATATACCCTTACTTTTTTCATCTTATTTAATTATGACCATATATGTAAAGACATTAAAAGAAACCACACATTACACTAATATTTATAATCAAGTCAATTACTTTTTTAAACAGTGTGTTGGGTTAAAGATAACTATAATTTAGGAACTGAGAGTGTATTAATTATCACGTGTTGTAATTCTTTGAGCAAAACAACTTAGGAAGTTAATTGAGAGACTTTGCTGTGGTGAAATAATGACCGATCGAGATTTAAATCAAGAAGCAACTTTAAGGAGTCAGAGAGACGTGTTGGGGTATTTGGTCTTCTTTCAAAACTTTCATTTTTAGGAAAATACTTTTACCACTATACCCTTACTTTTTTCATCTTCTTTAATTATGACCATATATGTAAAGACATTAAAAGAAACCACACATTACACTAATATTTATAATCAAGTCAATTACTTTTTTAAACAGTGTGTTGGGTTAAAGATAACTATAATTTAGGAACGGAGAGTGTATTAATTATCACGTGTTGTAATTCTTTGAGCAAAACAACTTAGGAAGTTAATTGAGAGACTTTGATGTGGTGAAATAATGACCGATCGAGATTTAAATCAAGAAGCAACTTTAAGGAGTCAGAGAGATGTGTTGGGGTATTTTAAGCAATGAATTTAGTCAAGATGAAGTTGTGTAACCCGTTAATGTAATAGGACGGAAGATTAGTTTTCGAGTGACCATACAGTGACCTACATAGAAAGAAGGTAAAAACTTTGAAAAGACATTCTTTATAATATTTTTGTAAGACAAATCCCCTCAACCCGATCTACCGTGTGTTAGTGGGCTGAGCTATGAGACAGTGAGACTACTGTGAGTGCCCCGGGATTTCTTCGTATCCCGCACTCCCTTTTTAGGGGAACACGAGATTCGGCGAAGACATCACTCTTTTCATTTCATATTCTCTTGTTTAGGGGAAAACGAAATTAAAAGTGCAAAAGGAGTATTGTCAAAAGCGCGTTGAATACGCCTCGGTCACTGAGTGTGCTTTAGTCCACTATGAGTGCTTTGGATTTTTCCATATCTCATCCTCCATTGTTTAGGGGAAAACAAGATGCAGAAAATGCAACGCCATTTTCATTCTATCTTCCCTTGTTTAGGGGAAAACGAAATTAAAAGTGCAAAAAAGATGTTGTAAGAGCACGTGGGATTACGCCCGACCTCACTGTGGACTTGGGTTCATTTTGGATCACTATGAGTGCTTTGGGTTTTTCCATATCTCATCCTCCCTTGTTTATGGGAAAACAAGATACAAAAAATGCAACGCCCTTTTCATTTCATCTTCCCTTGTTTAGGGGAAAACGAAATTAAAAGTGCAAAAATGATGTTGCGAAGGCGCGTAGGAATACGCCCTGCCTCACTATGATCCAAAATGTTGTAACAGAGTCGTCATCTTTATTTTAAGGAGAAAAGAAAAAAACAAAAATAACCAGATTTTGTAAAGGGTTCGGAGGCTAAGTTATGATGTGAGAAGGTGTTAGGCACTTAACTCGCCCTTTCGGTCTCAAAATAGTTTTTGACTAAAATATGATTTTATTATATTTATTTAGCAAATAAAATAAATCATTTAAACATATATATCTAGATCTACATTATTACAAACTTGCAGCCGCTTCCTTCCAAAAATTACAAATATATTTATAAATATTTGGTCATAATAATGGCTCTTTTTAATGCTATTTTCTATAGAAATCCGGGCAGTATAACTACTTATATTTTTATATTGGGCCGGCTGAAAATATCACTTTTAATTAAACCTTTTAAAGGCTTACCTTTAAAAGTGTGGGGTGTACTCGCTCTGTCATTCCGGGAGAGGGAGTCTTTTGCTGTTGCGGAGATTCGGGCAGAGTAACTTCTTTCGAAAGTTTCTTTTAGGCCTCGGGAAACGGGCGGAGCAACTACTTTCTTTTTGTTGTTGTTTGCTTGTTGACGGCAAAAATCGGGCAGAGCAACTGTTTGCTTTTTGCGGATTTAGTGTCTAGAATCTGGTAGAGCAACTGTTCTTTTTGAGATTTTTGGACCGGGGAAATAGGGTGGAATCCTAGCTGGGAGGCTAAGGTTCACTTTGACCGGTTGGTTTTGTGTTTGGAGGAGAGATTTGATGGAGGTTCGAGGTTTAGAAGAGGGGAACTCTTACAACGATCTCTCATAACTCACTGCGGGATAAACTTTACTGCGTGATCGCGGTGTGTGAACTGTGTGAGTGAAGTCTGGAGTGAATTCACTGAAGCCGGGGCCTTCTATTTATAGGCTGAGATGGGGACTCCTTCGTCATTAAATTTTCTCTTATGTGCTTCACCGGCTTGTACCGCGTGCTGAGAGAGTTGTGGCAAAAGCAAAATGCTACAGTGCTGGAAGCACTATTGGGCGCCACCCCTATAGGAAGTGGGCGCCGCACCAGGAGGAAGTGGGGGTGGCGCCAGGGTCCTTTTTATGCTGCTTTTTTACACTTTGGCCCCTTGTATTTCACTGTTTATGCATCCTGCTTTTTCTTTTGCATTTTTAAACCATGTAACTTGACATTTGTTAAGTTTTAATAGGTCTTGATATCGCATGTCATGTTACATATTAGGGGTACGAAATTGGGATGTCTACAACTACATCTTATAAATTACGATTTGTAAGATGGTCGTACCGGAGACCTAGTCTAGAAAGAAATATTTAACACCATTGAACTATAATTGGATGTGCTATTGTAGTTTGTTGGTTTGGAAGAGAGAAGGGGCGGATGGTAGTGGACCAAATGGGTATCCATGTACACCCCTCAAAGTAAAAAAAAAAAATTAGAGAATTTTTTGATTTCTTAGCAATTGGACCCCTCCCAATGTTTCCCTTGGACCCTTCCTAATTTTTTCCTTGGACACCTCCCAAATTTTCTCCAAGACCCCTCCCAATTTTTCCCCCTAAACGCTTACGGTCACAGTCAAATAGTCACTCCCTCTCTCTACGCAATTAATTTACACAAACGAAAAGAACTAGAGAAGCAGACGGTGGACCAACCGACCAACTTCCTAGCTGCTCGACCGCTGCACATTATGCACTGTCGCCTTCGCCGTTCCGACGTCCGCTCTTGCTCACTTCCAGTTGCAGCCTTATTATTGTTGTTGCAGCTTGAGTTGAGCTTCCTCCTTCTTGCTAACTCAGTCCGACAGTGGCAGTCGGCTGTCCAGCCAATCTCAATTTCGTCCCCCCATCTACTTGGACACCCCTTAATCTTATATATGGATTCGCCATTAAAAGAGAGAAGTTGATACATCGAATGGCATTGTAATCATAAAAATTGTGACTTGGAGACATGTGTGTTGCACAAGTTTTTTTGACACGTTAACAGTCCGTTAATTGATGGGTTGATTTATATTAATTATTTGGAAAAATACCAAAAAGTCCTACTAAAACAATCTCATATCCAAAAAATCCAAAAAAAAAAAAAAAACATTCTATCTAAAAAGTCTCAAAGTTAGACTTTTAATATCAAACAGCCCAAAACATAATGTGTATGCTGAGTTCGTTATAATAAAAGATTGGAAGTATTTCTTTTCAATAAAGGTAATGGTGATAAAATTGTATTTTATGTAGTAATAATAATAATAATAATAATAATAATAACAACAACAACAACAATAATAACAAAAGCATCAATACTTTTATTATTACTTTGACAATCACTACTACTACAATTAATACTAGAATTTCATAAAGGTATAAAAAGTTAAGTTTTTCAAAAAATTTAAATGAAAATATTTAAATTATATTTTATGAATGGAAGAATTTTTTTATACTTTTCAACATGATTTTCTAAAAGAGACTTTTTGTATTATTTTTCAATAATAATAATATTGACATAAATTACTCCTGTATTTACTAAATTATTATCCTACAAATTACATACTTTATGAATTTAAAAAATACATATTAATTTACAAATTTAAAAATATCAAATTTGATTCAAAATACCAACCAGGATAGTAATTAGGAACAAAGGGTGTTTGAAATCAATAATAATAATGATAATAATAATTACACTATATTACTATTATTATTATTCTTTTCAATAAATGTAATGTTGATAAAATTGTATTTTATGTAGTGAGCTGCCCGGCCCAATAGGCCCAAGATACAAGTTCACATGCCCGGCACATCTCCACTAGTCATGAGCAGAGCACATGCATTCTAAGATTCAGGCCATTGAGAAACGGGCAGCGACCAAAAACGTACTGCGAGCTGGGGGTTTAGCACCCAGCGGGCAAGAATGCAGCGAGCTGGGGGTTTACCCAGCAGGCAAGTATTCATCGAGCAAAATTTACCAAGCTTGACTATGAAAGTAACGGTAGTCTTGAACGTGAGCAATTACTTCCGAGAAACTTGTCATTACCTTCATGATCAGACCGTTGTGATAAATGTGGCAGTTAGTGTGTCCGCCAAGCATGCCATTACACTTAATGGGAAGTTACTCAGTCTCCGGCTCAGGTTATAAAAACCCCTCGAAACAAAGGAGGGAGGTACGTGATTTCTATAAAGCTAAACTCTGTCAAATTGTTTTTTCAGTTGATTGTTGAGCTAACTCTCACGTCGGAGGGCTTTTACATGGAGAGCCACTGCCTAGTTTACGGTTGTTGCTTGTTTTACAGGGTTGAGCCTTGAAAATTTTGGATAAGTTGAAAGCCAGATATCCAGTTATAGAAGCCCAGTGTGTCCTAGGATTATTTTGGACGCATCATGTAGCAATAATAATAATAATAATAATAATAATAATAATAATAATAATAATAATAATAATAATAATAATAATAATAATAATAATAATAATAATAATAATAATAATAATAATAACAACAACAACAACAACAACAACAATAATAATAATAACAATAATAATAATAATAATAACAATTATAATAACAATAACAATAATAATAACAACAATAATAATAATAACAATAACAACAACAACAATAATAATAATAACAATAATTATAATTATAATTATAATAATAATAATTATTATTATTATTATAATTACACTATATTATTATTATTATTACCATTTACTATTATTATTATATACAATATAATCTTATCATAATTACCATTATTGAAAAGAAAATAAGATTTCATCCAAAATGTAAGCTTTTATTCTAACGACATTAGTGGAAGCGTTAAATTTTGGACTGTTTTATATTAAAAGTCTAGTTTACGTTGTTGCTTGTTTTACAGGGTTGAGCCTTGAAAAGTTTGGATAAGTTGAAAGCCAGATATCCAGTTATAGAAGCCCAGTGTGTCCTAGGATTATTTTGGACGCATCATGTAGCAATAATAATAGTAATAATAATAATAATAATAATAATAATAATAATAATAATAATAATAATAATAATAATAATAATAATAATAATAATAATAATAATAATGATAATAATAACAATAATAATAATAATAATAATAATAATAATAATAATAATAATAATAATAATAATAATAATAACAATAACAATAACAATAACAATAACAATAACAATAACAATAACAATAACAATAATAATAACAATAATAATAACAATAATTATAACAATAACAATAACAATAATAGTAATAATAACAATAACAACAATAACAATAATAATAATAATTATTATTATTATTATTATAATTATATATTATATAATAATAATAATATTATTATTATTATTATTATTATTATTACACTATTATTATTATTATTATTATTACCATTTACTATTATTATTATATACAATACAATCTTATCATAATTACCATTATTGAAAAGAAAATAAGATTTCATCCAAAATGTAAGCTTTTATTCTAACGACATCAGTAGAAGCGTTAAATTTTGGACTGTTTTGTATTAAAAGTCTAACTTTGAGATTTTAGATAGAAGAATTATTTTATGACTTTTTTGGACATAAGAATTTTTACTAGGACTTTATGGTATTTTCCCTTTATTATTTATGTAATAATCTGGATAAGGGATCTATGCTCAAGTTAGTAGATTAAGGTGTTGGGTTGGGAAAAAAAATGGTGTTGGGTTGCAAATTTGAGTCATATTTCCGGATGTTTTTTTTTAAAAGTTCCACTGGCCTCCCCAAGTCAATAGATTAAAGTATTGGGAAGGCTCTAAAAGTCGCTAGGCGCCAGACCAGGACCTAGCGCCTAGAACACCTAGCCGGGGTTGAGATTTAAGGCATAATTATAGTAGTTTTCAAATTTTGTTTATATAACCTTATTAACAAACATTAAAACCTTCACATAAACAATAGTAAATAACACCTAATAATCTAAAAATATTAAAATAATGATCATATTACAATTTACAAGATTAAAAATTTAAAACTAACACTTTAATTTCACTTTAAAATTCAAAAATTAAAATAAAGTTCAAAATAACGTAATAATAGTCGATTATTTAATACATATAGACATACTACATATTGTCTATTTGGATAATAATAATAATACTAATAAGGAGTGAAACAAATAAAAAACAAAGTATGAGGACTAATTTGAAAAAAAAAGATGAAAACTAAGTACTTGACTTCCACTTATTTGAATTTTGAATACTCTCCTATTTGAAACTGGAACATATCATTGTTTTTATATTATTTATGAAAGTAACATGTCATTAAGGCAGTACAACCAAACAAGTAGACAATATCACATATCTCACTTTTTAGGGTTTGACATCTCTATCTACCGTCGACACCTTTCTTTTTTCTCTCCCGTTAACAATCGCTCAAAATGACTGACGATGGATTGGGTCTCTTTTTCGCTCAACACCTTCACTCTTTCATTTTCTGCCCCTTTTTTCAATGGTACTATAATTCCCCAAGCCCGTCGAGTGCGATCGCGGGGTCACTCACTGTTTGAGTCTTCAAGAAATCTCGAAGACACCATCTCTCTACTACTTTAGGGTTAGATCTCACGTTGCACTGCTGACCTTCATCACAGCCATCGTTGTCGCTACCGTAAGTCCTCCATTTCTTCTTCTCTTTCCTACCCCGCCTCTCCAGCTCTCGACACCCATCTGTCTCTTTATGCCCCTCCATCTCATGACCGCCTTCAAAAATCAGATTCTTTCACTCTTCGAAGACGGCGCCTAGGACGACTCGATAGTGATTGTTTCCTAAACGATTTTTTTGCCCGATTTGAAGGAAATCGTGGCGTTGGAGAGGCGCATAGCTCCTAGGCGGTCGCCTAGGCCAAGTTTTAGAACACTGGGTATTGGGTTAACGGTCAATAGATACTCATACTCTCTATTGGTTTTAAAAACTATTGGAATTAAGAAAGAAAAATTGACTCAACTTTGGTTTTGCGATGCACTGTGTGCTTGAATTGTGATATATCGATTTTGGTTTTGCAATGCACAGTGTGTCTGATGCGTTTGTGTTTTCCTTTCATTAATGACATATTCATCTTTTCACACCAAAAGTACATTTTTCTAGCTAACAAAATGAAGAAAATAATGTAGATATTAAAAATTATTAGAAGAAGACCGGCCAGAATTCTACCCTTTTTAAATCGAGTCAAATTTAAACATCATGAGCTCAGTCTAATAGGTTTGAGAACTGTGTCTATTTAACGGCCCAACTCATAAGTCACAAGGCTATGCCCGGCTCATAGTGTCTAATAGTTAAGAAAACGTTTATATGGCTTATATTATACAATCAAAAGTTTACTTAAAAATATTGATATTGATTTGAGAAAATCAATCGATTGATCAATCACATCCATCACATTATTTTCTCATTTCGCGTAAAACCTAAATCTATTCTCTATAACCTTTTAACCCTTTTCCCATGGCTTCTTGTACTGTAGTTTTCTTCTACCTAGTTCATACAAGTATTTTGAGTCGGGCTTATTCTAAGTAGTTCTACATTCAAGCCAAACCAAGCCAAACATGAAATAGGTAAAAAAGAAAAATATACTCCCTCCGTTTTAAAAATTATTGTTTCCTTTAACCTGACATACCTTTTAACAAAAAATAATTGACTGTATTATAAATATTGGTGAAATAAAATATATAATGTCCTTGAACATGTATCTGTAAGGGTAAAATTGGCATGACCTATTTTGGTCTTGTTTTCATCTTTTTGGTCCTAGGGCTTGTTTGGTAGTCAGACAAGGATAAACTCCCAAGGCTATTAATCATCACTTGTATATCGGGGGTAATTTTGAGATTACAAATGTTAATCCCAATTTTTTTTAGTGAGGGCGCTAATAATACCACCCTCTTCCTTGGTATTAATAGTGAGGCAATAATGACTTAATCCAGATAACTCGTGTTATTAGTCCCGACCACCTATTGCGTACCAAACATCAGACAACTTGCCTTATTAATCCTATCTGCTTTTAACCCTAGCTACCAAACGGCACCCTAAAGTTTTGGTGGATATTTGGAAACAAAATCGTTAGATGCATTTTTGAAACAAAATATTCCTAAGATTTTTTGGCTTTCTTGGTCATTAAGTTTAGACATTTTTTGGAAACAAAATATTCCTAAATTTTTTTGATTTCTTGATCCTAAAGTTTGAGAGATATTATAGAAACACAATCTATGTAAAAATTATTCTTAATGTCGTGCCCTTGGATTCCTTGTCGTTTTGGTAAGTGAATCTAGTATATTAGGAAGTTGATTTGTTTTCAAATTCTAATCATTTTTCATATTGGAGTTTGTTTCCTTCTTTATGTGTAGGTCTCCTTCACATTATAAATAGAAGGCTTGGGCAGCGGCTGAAAGGGTACGAATACAGAGAGAGAGCAGAAGAGCAGAAAATTCAGAGTTTTCAGAAGTTCAGAGTTTCAGCTTTTGGTGCAGAATTTGAATGTAGCTTTCGATGCAACTACATCAGAAGTTACATTGAAAACTACTGGAACTGTTTGTCTTCCTAGCTGTTCTAGGAAACTTATTTTTTCTTCCCACGTTTTCTGTACCTGTTTTTCTGTGGGTTTTTGGTCTCCAAGACTTATTGTCTTTTGAGAGTATTTGTTTAGTGATTTTACATTCTTTTTGTAAAACAAATCATATTATTTAATGAATTTTTTTTTTGCCATAAGGCTAGATCTATAAGTATAGGCTTGTAGATTGTTTGGAAAACATTTGTTCTTAAATTCCTACTTTATTATTAAGTCTTCCGTTATTTATTGTTTTTGTGACCAATGCGTCTTCCATTGTAGTTTCTTCACATAGCTACATTGGAAACTGCATTGGTAGTTTGGAAAATCCTAGCTTTTATTGTTTCAACAGTATCCATTATTAAAGTACGCAAAAAAAGTAAAGGTAAAGTGAATGTATTTTTAAAATGAAAAGTTTTGAAATAAGACAATTATTTTAGAACGAACGAAAAATGAAAGGAAAATGATAATTTGAAGGTAAAAACTTATGTAAGACGGTCTTATGGATATTTTTTGTAAAATAGATCTTCCTTACCTAATCTACCGTGTGTTAATAAGTTGAATTGTACGAAAGTGAAGTTCTAACGAATTAAAATCCATAAGAAGTCGTATAAAGTCATACCCTAATTTGAAAACCGAGGGAGTATGAGCTGACTTAAAGCTTGAAGCTATTTTTCAATCGAAGGGAGTAGGAGCTTGAGCTAATTTGAAAACGGAGGGAGTATGAGCTATTTTCCACTACTCAGCTTAACTGAAGCTAACATATTACATACATGCACCCCTTTGTTACGCGAACTTAAATCCACGCGCCTCGGGACTTAAATACACCACTGGTAAAATTATATGGAGAAGCTCACCGAGTTGGAAGAAAAATACCAAAAAAATCCTAACTAAAAAATTCTACTCCCTCCGTCCCTAAATAATCGTCCTAGTTGACCCGGCGCACAGTTTAAGAAAAAACAATTGACTTGATTATTTATATTGGTTTAATGTGTAGTTTCCTTTAATGTCCATGTGTATGTGGCTCATAATTAAAGTAGAGTGAAAAAGTAAGGGTAAAGTGGTAAAAGTGATGTTCTAAAAAGGTAAGTTTCAAAGTGGACAATTATTTTGGGATGGACGAAAAAGGAAAGGAGGACGATAATTTAGGGACGGAGGGACTAGTATTTAAAAAATCCAAAAAAACATTTTTCAATTCAAAAGTTCTAAAGTTAAATTTTTACCACCAAAAAATTTATAACTTAATGCTTCTAATAACATCGTTAGAGTATAAGGTTTTATTTAGAAATAAATTTATTTTTAACTTTAATAATGCTAATGATTAAGTATTTCAGATAAAATGCTAATAGTATATATTAAGAACTAAAGCAATAACAACAACAATAATAATAACAAGAACAACAAAGAACTATACTATTAATAATAACAATAACATCAATTTTTTACTATAATAATAATTATTATTATTATTATTCTCACCACTACTAATACTACTAATATTACTATATATCACAATTTCATAAAAGTGCAAAAGGTTAGCTTTTTTGAATTTTTAGTATAAAAAAATTCTTTGGATTTTATGAATTGAATAGATGTATTGAGATAATTCGGGAATGAATTCTTTAAATAGAATTTTGGTATTTAATAGTAATAATTTTGATGAAAATAATGAAAATAATATTACTGTTATAATAATAATATAACTGCTATTATAATAATAACAACAACAACAAAAAGAATAATAATAATAATAATAATAATAATAACAATAATATTCAATGCATTTATTATCATCATCGTCATAAATGAAAAGAAAAATAAGTTTTCATCAAAATGGAAGTTTTTTTTAACATAACATGGTTCCTAGACACGTTAAGTGAACGATCTGGCCCAAATAAGCCCAAGTTACGTTACCTGATGGGCTCGAAGTAAGCGAGTATGTCCTCGATCTTTACCGAGTAAGAGGCTAGCGAGTTGGGGGCTTCGTCATCGAACAAGAGTGAAGTCGCGAGTACAGGTGGTCATGCTCGCTAATTTAAGATCAGCTACCAGTTGAGGACAGTTATGTCCGAGCAAGATTTGAAACCAGTTGAGGACAATTATGTCCGAAAAAAGTCTCCATTTAGACCGTTGTAATTAATGGGGAAGTTAATGGGGAAGTTAATGCGCCTGCCATTATGGCCATGATCTTTAATTGATAGTTATGAGCAGTTACATGCAGCCAAGCTCTCCGATGACTATAAAAGGTTCCAGAAAATAAAGGGAAGAGGTACGCGCAATCATATTCTTTAGCTGAAACTCTGCTCAATTGTTTTCTCATTTGCTGAATCTTGTACTGATTCTTACGCTGGAGGGCCTTTGCAGGGAGTGCCCCTGCCTAGTTCACGGTCGCTCATTCTTGTTGCAGAGTTGGGCCTTGAGGATTTAAGGACACGTTGAAAGCCAGGTGTTCAGATTGGGCTTCTACAGTGCATCCGAAATATTTTGGACGCATCAGTTCGTTTCGTTGCCGGGAAACGAAACTTTTTTTGGTAGTAGATTTGGTAAACTTGATAACTGTTCTCTTTGAAGCTTCGTCAATGGCGGAAAATGGAATTAACGGCGGCAGTGGTAGTCGTAGGGAGGAGGTGCATCCGAATCCTAGTCTTAATCAAGTAATTGGGAATAATGTTCCTCCGCCTCATGATGCACGCCACCAACTTAATCAGAGGCGCGGAGTTGATTCGTTGGCTAGGAGTGCTGAAGCAGCAGTCGGGTTAGCACATGAATTTCGAGAGGAGGCTTTGCGTCAATGAGCCATTTATTTGGGTCAGATGCACCAGCTTAACTTACAATTGATCGCAATGGGAAAGCCACCATTGCCCATCGAGCTGGATCCTTTACCAGCCTTGTCAGCTCCGAGTCAGGCGGTAGGTGTATCTCGCACTGGCGGTAATCAGATGAATCCCCTGGTCATTCACTCTCAGCCACGAGCACAGGGATCTAGGGGGCGCGAGCAACCAGAGGGTAGTAAAGCTAGCCACAGAGTTGTACCTAGTGTTCATTCGAGGTTGGGACCACGAGTTGGAGAGGATTCGGCCTAATCTCGTCGTCGTCGACGTTCGCCTTCACCGCCAAGGTCACATGCTCGCAGGCTCCGTTCACCTTCACCGCGACGATCTCATGCTCGTAGTCGTCGCTCGCGGTCACCGAGGGGATCTTATGTTCATGACGTAGAACTCCCTCTCCTAGGCGATCTCATTATTCTCATTATTCTCAAGGAAGAAGGGACCTGCATCAACCAGCTATACCAGCTGCGCAGCTTGCTGGGGCGCCACAGGCCCAAGTGGCGTAGGCCGGGGGGGTTACTCAAGCTGCTGGAGCGATGGGTCCACCACAGGCCCTCCTCTGCCTGTGGTACAGCCTCAGCTCGGGGGTGGTTTGCCTACAACCATAAATATGCGGGATTTCGAGGAGTTGAAGCACCGAATGGAAGCCTGGGAACAAGGCAAGGCTCTAGATGGAAATTTCTTGGGCACGTCAGCCAGCCCGTTAGCTCCCTGGATTGAGAATGCTCCGTCGGCACAGGGGCTTATATTTCTGAATATTAAGGAATATACAGGCAAGACCAAGGCCAGAGATTGGTTGATGTCATTTGAGTCACAGATCGGCATGGTAACTTCGTATGAGGCTCTGAAAATTAGAGCTTTTGTTGGTGCGTTGCAAGGGAAAGCTCTAGCCTGGATGGGGGCATTGCCACGACGTTCAATTAATAATTGGGCGGATCTACGAGCAAAGTTCTTGGCAGATTTTGGAACGGCAGGCACATTGGCAAAGACAAGGGCTGACTTGTCAAAATTCAAACAAGGGACACATGAGTCTACAGCGAGCTACCTTGAGCGGTTTACCAAGGTGTTAGAGCAAGTCCCTGGGTTAACCGAGCAGGAGGTAACCTTATGCTTCGAAACCGGTTTGCTTGAAGGCGAAGGGGGCTTACGATCAGAGTTGAGCATGCGTGAACCAAAGACGCAAGCGGAGATGCTCATGCGAGCACAAAAGTGGTGTGCCGGGGAGACGGCAAAAAAGGAGAAGAAAAAGGAGAATGGTGAAGTTGCGGGAAATTCAAAGGGAAATGGCCAGGCAGGAAGTGGGGGTTACAATAAAAGTAAGTCCCGGTATGATCGGTCAAAGGAATTTCTTCGCGAATCAGATTTGACTCCCCTCAACACGCTACGCGAAGATATCATGTATGAGATAAGGAATGAACTCCCTAATCCACCTCGCATGAACCCGGCGACTGCGGGCGAAAGGGATCAAACGAAGCGGTGTGCTTATCACGATGATTATGGGCATACCACGGAGGAATGTTGGCTGTTGAAGAAGGCCATTCAGAAGTTGATCAATGAGGGGTGGTTAGACCGTTTCAAGCGGGATGAAGTCAATAGAGGGAATGCTTCCAGGAGAGAGGCCCCGCCGATTAGGGGGTGATTAATGTTATAATGGATGAAGAGCCTACTCCGACCCAGCTCGGAAAGCATATATACTCTTTATCTAGAGTTGTGGATCGGCCTGCAGCCTTGCAAGATGGAGAGCAAGCTATCCAGTTCACTCTTGGCCGAGTTAGCGGAAGTAATGTGGCCGCGACGATCCTTGATCGATCTCAGCCGGCTTTGGCGGTGGATAATGGTTTGGGCCGTGCATAGAATTACGAGTAGATCTTGGGCGTCTTTGTGATGTAATGTATTATTCCTGTTTCCAGGGACTTGAGCTGAGTGATGACCGGTTGAAGCCGTATGCTGGGACATTGGAGGGGTTTACCAATCACAAGGTCCCGGTCAAAGGTACGATCGAGTTAGAGGTGTTCATTGGCGAGGGGAACAGGACGCGAGCTGAAAAGATCACTTTCATGGTGATTGATTTAAAGTCCCCTTATAATATGATCCTGGGTGTGCCGAGCATGGCCAAGTTTCAAATGGTGGCATCAATTCCGCATCAACGAGCAAAGTTCTATACTAATCAGGGCGTCGGAACACTGAGCCGGCTAAACGGTGCTGTCACGTGCGTGACACTCGAGGAAAAAAGCGAAAAAATGACTTTGGAGGGGTTGGCGAGAAGATAGCAGTTAGTACTAAGGAAACTTCACATGTGTTGTGGGACCATCGGTAGTTGCGATGGTAAAGATTTAGAGATGAATCACGAGCTATCACCAGGCATTGAAGTCGGGGGAGGAGAGGCGGGAATAGAAATGAGCGGTTATGGATGAGGCAGATTGGCGTTGAAACTAGTTCATCGCTGCAGGCATTGAAGTCGGGGAGCAAGGCCAGACGCGAGGTGATTCTTTGAAAAAGCGTTGATAATCGCTTAAATCGACATTGGCGTCGGGGGGATTTGGAGAACGGGTTGAGGCCGTGGACACCTAGGAGACGATCCTTTGCCAATATTGGCATCAGAGGGATTGGAAGAACAAGCTGAGGTCATGGAAGTAGACCCGCTGGAAATGCGTGGAGGATCGGTGAAAAGGATGAAAAGTGGAGTGTGATACACTCCCAGATGCGGAGCGAGCGAGTTCGCGGCTCGAGAAGCGAGCTCGAGGAAGTAATCATCAGTGCAGCACACCAGCGGCGAGGAAAATAAAAATTAGCAAAGCTTTTAGGCGGAGGCTCGAGTGAGTTTGATCAAGCAAGCGCAAGAGAATGCGGATGTTTTAAGGCTTGGCGAGGAAGACATCACGGGGGTGAGTGAGGCGGTGGCCTTGCAGGCCGTCATGTGGACTTGACTTCGGAGCCAATCGGCTGGCGACCTGGGGTTTACTACGTGGAAAGGATCAAGCGATTAGGGAAGAGGTCGAGAAAAGGCGCTTAAAGCGACATAATTGAAGAGATACATTACTGACTTGGTTAGCTAATGTAGTTATGGTAAAAGAAGTCTAATGGTAAGTGGCGAATGTGTGTGATTCCTGCAGTTTGAATAAGGCTGCCCAGAAGGAATTTTCCCTTTGCGAGATTGATAAGTTGGTGGATGCTATTGCGGGTTCGAGCTTCGGGTTTATAGATGCCTACTCAGGGTATCACAAGTAAAGATGAATGAGCAAGATAAGGCCGGCGACTTTAGAGCATCGGGGCTCTCTTGTTACAAGATGATGCCTTTCGGCAGAAAAATGCGGGAGCCACCTATCGGGAGGATGGTGAAGCGGGGTATTCGGGCATTCGGAAGGAATGTTGAAGCTTACATTGATGACATGGTGGTCAAACAAGGCGTGAGCATCTGATAGACTTAGGCGAGACCTTTGCCAATCTAAGAAAGAATAACATGAAATTGAACTTAGAGCAAATGTGTGTTAGGTGTGAAAGGGCAGGTAGTTCCTCGGTTTATGGTGGCGAGAGGGGGATTGAGGCTAATCAGAAAAAATCAAAGGCGTTGGTCACCATGAGCTTCCTCGGCTGCATAAGGATGTCTGG
>CM028380.1:147798801-147835367 GCA_013146195.2 Codonopsis lanceolata
CTTCAAATTTCCAGCTTCTAACAATCGTCAATATGAAGCGTTAATCGCCGGGCTTGAGCTCAAGGCAGTTATAGGCGCACGCTGCATTGATCACCGTGACTCCCACTGGTGAATCAAGTCGAGGCGATTACGCAGCTTCACCATCCGTCTTAGTTCTTTATCAGGCGATGGTAAAGGATATTTTGAAAGACTTTGATTATCGGGAATTGGGTGAGAATTTCTCGAAGAAAACATGTGAGCCTGATTACTGGCCCAAGATGGTCAAGATGAAATTCCTCCCCGCATCCCTGGAGTCATGATCGAGCATCCGGAGGTACCCGCAATAGAAAAGCGAGGTGATTACGGACATGAGCCATTTGGGCCGCAAGATGTTCGATAGATGATCTCAAAGCCTACATCGAGTACGGGCGTTGCCCGAGGATAAGAAGGAGGCTAGACCATCCGTAAGCGATCATGTCGCTATGTTATTCTCGATAAAATTTCTACAAAGCGATCTTACACCGACCACCGTTGAGATGTATACCACCAGAGATGACTAAGGAATTTTTAGAGAGGTACATTGAAGGCAAATGTGGAGGTCACCCCGGTCGAGATCGCTTGGGTCGAAAAGTTTTGGTACAAATGGATTCTAATCGATAACTCGAGGCGAGATGCCGAGATGTATGTTCGCCGATGTGACAAATGTCAAGTATGCAGATATACCACGCCAGATCTACCGAGCAAACTCGTTGTAGTTTCGCGGGCTATTTGATATGCTGGGATAGATTTAATTGGTCCATTTCCGTGGCTCGCCTCGAAATTCAAGTATGCAAGTGGTCAAGTTGATTACTTCACTAAGTGGGTGGAGGCAAAGCCTCGGCGACCATCGCTAAAGCTGAAGTTAATGTCATCGATTTTGTTCATGAGCATATATGGTGTCGCTGGGGTACCGCGAGCAATCAGGTCTCCATCATGGGACTCAATTTCTCCGAAAAGTTTACTAAAGCATGCGAGCAAATGCGCGTGGAAGCACGGCAATCGCCGGTAGCATACCTCAAGGCAACGGGCGTGCTGAAGCCGCAAATAAACAAATCCTCGCACGCTTTTAAAACAAAATTTGGAGGATAAGGCGCGAAGATGGTGACGAGTCCTTCGCTCAAGGGCGGTTAGAACGACAAGGGTCCAACAGAGAAACAACTTTTCCTTGGCTTACGGGTCCGATGCTATGGCTCCTCAGAGAGATGTATCATCGCCTACCATGTGGTTTTCAGATTACGATGTCGAGTCCAATAACACGCCTCGAAAGTACCGATTTGGACTTGCTAGAAGAAAGATGTTTGGAAGCTAAGACGAATGGCTAGTTATTAAACAAATGTAGCAAAGGCTCACCACGATAAAAGAGTTCGTGGTCGATCATTTGTGGGCGCATGGCGAATTGGTCCTTCTAAGATCGAGGCAACAGTCATCGAAATGAATGGGAAAGCTTTCACCAAATCAGCGGCCTTTTCAAATTTGAGAATCATTGTAGAGGGCACTTATATGTCATGAACGAGGACGGAGACGAGTGAAGCACCCATGGCACTGAGATCATTTAAAGAAGTATTACCGTGATCGCATTGGCGATGTAGTTCTTTGACTCTTCATCTTGTGAAAAACGATTATAGCAGAGCTCAATTGTGCTTTTTCAATTTTGTTTTGAAAATTGATGATTTCATCCTGTTTTATCTCGATTATTCTCTTTATCGAGCATGAGATGATTTTTGCTCGCTTAATGAGTTGGTGTTCGAAAGCAACGCTTTCGACATTTTCTCTTCGAGCATAAAGGGCTTTATGCTCGAGCAGAGTTGTCTCGAGGGGTAATGTTTTCCTGCCCCTCGATTTTTTTTTACGTTAAGTAGAGCTTTATGCTCGTAAAAGGAGTTGGTGTTCGAGTGAGATAGTTCGGCTACTAGTAATTTCTTTCGCCCCCGTAAAGGATATCCTTGCTCGGGAAAAAGTTAGATATATAAAAGCAGTATTCTTCAAATTAAATACGAAAGCATGCATCATAGAATAAAAGCATTTGTCCAACAAGAAAAACGAGTTGCAAAAATATTACAGACGTTAAGAAGATTGTTTGATTGTTCGAGAATTTAAGGCGCACAGGCCATGGAAATGTTTAAGAATCCGCATGAGTGGCCTGCCTCGGCACCTGGTTGGTCTGATTCGCTTCGCTTCAAGGATGATTACTTCATCGCCGGTGTTCGCAGCTGGGAGAGTTAAGGTCTGGCCCGTAGGGTTTCTGTTCGACCATATTTGCCTCATCAATTCGCTGACAGTGGTCTCTGCAAGGGGGATGGGTCCAAGTATCTAGCCCTTTCTGGGAATCTATTTTAGCCAGAGATTCAAGCTCATCAACCGAGTATGGAACCAGCGCATGTCCCGGGCGAGCCGGCGGCGCGTATGGAGTGTTGGTTCCCCATGTCATGAGTTGTTCTGGCCGATTTCAAGTCCACCGCAAGCCGGTTGTCAAACATGGTTCACACCCTGCAAGAAAAAAGGATATGCTTCCTCCTCGACAACAGCCGCGAAGTCCTCTGAATTCTTGTATTCGGTGATGAGGTTCTCTTTTTGAACGCGAGCTTGGACTAGCTCGGCTTTTAGTTTGTCTTCCCGGGCAGTAGCACTCTCCTTGACTTTCACCAGTTCGTTGGTCGCTTCTCGAAGATCTTTTCGCACCTGGGTGATGTTGTTGAGGGCTGTTTCCTCAGATTTCTTGGAGAAGGAAAGGTGGGCGTCCATGATCCTTTTTTCTTCTTCTAATTTGGAGATCTCGGTGACTTTGGCAGTCAGGTTTTTTTCATTCTCCTTCAATTCGTCCCTTAGCGAATTGACCTGTTCCTCCAAGGCAGTCTTTTCTGTGTTAAGCGAGCTGGAAGTCTTTACATTGTCAATTAGGCGGTCAAAAAGGAGTTCTGTTTTGCTCGCCATCTGGAAATTGAAAATAAGCAACGTTAAAGAAAAAAAACAAAGAGCTCAGTATGCTACAGGAAGGATAAAGTCCGGCTACCTTCTTAGGCACATTCCGATTTCCCGATCAAGACTAAGACTGGGAGTTCGCTTCTTCGCCTAATTCCAAGATGCCTAAGCCTCTTCACCATACCCAACCTGATGCTAGCAGCGTGACCACCCCTTTTGTTAGTGTTTATGTTCGCCAAATCAGGAACAACTCCTATGTCAGCGATAAGCTTGGTGGCGAGCTCGCGACTTTCGGGCATTTCAAAGTTTTCACAGATAGTGGAATCATGAATCGGAGGTCTCAAAGAGCTCGCTGATCAATTCTAGAGCGAGTTCTTCTCTCAGGTGGGGAGGTTGGAAGAGGCCTTTTTGTTTGCTGTGGTTGCTGTTGTTGCTACTGAGGTTGAGGAGCAGTTGATGCGGGTATTACTGGAGCTGGGATGATGGGGGGCTGCTGGTGTATGAGAAGTAGCTGCCGTTTGGCTTGGGATGGAAGCTCGGGTAGTACCTCACCCCGTGTTAATAGCTGGAACGGTAGGGAGGCGAGCTGGCTGCTGCCTAGCCATCTGTGTATTCCTGCCCACTGCTCCCCTTCTCATGGCTTGTAGAAAGCGATTGGAGTCCTCCATTTGTCTCGTGTCTGCAAAGCAAATTACGAGTTAAAAGGAATAATATGAATTAGCAACATTCAAATAAGAAAGAATCAGGCAAACCCGAGATTGAGAAAGGTGAGTGCGCTTTCTGAGTCAGCAGGCAGCAGTTCTGACATTCACTCTGAAGTTTCCCCGTGACGCTTCCCCCAAAAAGGGTGTGGTATTTCTGGCTCGAGAATAGTCTGAGGCTCACATCCTTGTACAGGCCAATTTAGAATAGCGGCTTGGCGTAGCAGAGTGAGATCGGAAGTCAAAGTTACCCAATCTAGAACAAAATCTTGCCCTTGCCTCCCATCCTTCACACCAAGAAGCTTTCGCAACGCTCTAGCGAGCATCGGTTCTCCTGTTCGGAACGCTTGTTTATCATACTTGTCAATAGCCAAGTTTTCGAGATAAGGAGCAAAGGGCCAACCTACACGGGATTCTACGAGCAAAGGCTTAGAATCCCACGCATCAACTTTATTCGGGTTGTCTGAAAGAAGCTTGAAATAATTTGGGTTCGAGCGACCAGAGATACGCCCGGTTTTCTTATCAATAGAAAAAAGGAAGAATTTTCGGAAGAGCTCCATGCTCGGCTCAAAGCTAAGGAGCCTACAGGCTACAATATATGAGATTAAAAACCTAACTGTGGTTAGAGTTAGGTTACAGGGAAGGGCATTGTTTATTATAAGGAATTCGGCAAAGAAAGGATCTAGGGGTAAGCGGAGACCGACTAAGAAGAAGTCAAAATAGAAGACCATTCGGTCTCCCTGAAAATTGTGACCGGTTTCATCAATGTCTAGGTCGAAGGCCCTAACTCGGTAATCTTTAGGGTTCATACCTAAGGAGTAGAACCAGCTTGATACATCTTCCTCGCTGTTTAGGTCATCCCAGGAAATAAAAGGGGTGCTGGTCGAGGCAGTTTGTTTTCCTCGATCCTGGTTTGTTGGTCTGTTAGGGTTTGGAGGATTCTCGGCAATTTGCTCGATGTTATGTGGGAGTGCTCGGGAACGCCTCTGTCGGATGAGTGGGGCTTCTTGCTCAGTTGCTTCCGAGTTGGAAGATGTAGCAGAAGTTTCTTCATGTTCTTGAGGCGCTCCGTGGTCGTATGCTCGCCTCTCGATCTCGGAGGGTGTTCTACCATCTGAAGACATCCTACAGTAATCGAGGAATACGGGTTAAACCCTGTTTGGGGTGAAAAAAGAAAATAAGTCAAAACCCGTGGCAAGCTAGGGTTTATCCATAAACCAGTGAGCGGGGCACCGGTTAAGGTTTTCCTCGATTCTGATTGGAAGTGGATTTGGTTACGTAGGGTTTATGAGCATGAAGGTTTCAAAAATTTGAAATCCACAAAGGGTCAAATGAAAGAATGGGGGCACTATGGTTTCAAATACGAAGGTTAGACCGGGTGTTCCAGACGGAGACAGTAAATTTAGACAGAAAATAAATTCAGGTAAATTAAGAAGGCGTTCAAAGAGAAATAAGTGAGATGGATTTCTTACATGTTACTAGTTGAAATGGATCGGTGGAAATGGCGTAGATCGTGAAAACTTTGGATGCCTCCTGGAAAAATTTTGCAGTTGGAGAAGGGGAACCTTTGAATCCGCTATATCTCAAGAAGATGATGGGTGTGGAAAGTTGGAAATAAAAAGAAGGTTTTGTTTTTATACTATTGGATAACCGTCGCTTGGGACTTCATCATCATTGCAATTCGGGGATCGAGGTTGCATTAAATGCGCCTGCAAAAGTGTACTGGCGGCGGTTGACGGCTCGTATTTCTAGAAAGCCTTTTTAGCTGTCTTCCGCATTCAGAATTTAACCAGGAATGAAGCATTACAATTACTGAGGCCCAGGATTTGGAAAAAGATGTGAACGGGAAATTTCTGCTTCTCCTCGCTCCGAGCATAAATGCTCGATGAACAAGGAATAGGGGGCTACTGAACGGCCTGGCCCAAATAAGCCCAAGTTACGTTACCTGATGGGCCCGAAGTAAGCGAGTATGTCCTCGATCTTTACCGAGTAAGAGGCTAGCGAGCTGGGGGCTTCGTCATCGAACAAGAGTGAAGTCGCGAGTACAGGTGGTCATGCTCGCTAATTTAAGATCAGCTACCAGTTGAGGACAGTTATGTCCGAGCAAGATTTGAAACCAGTTGAGGACAGTTATGTCCGAAAAAGTCTCCATTTAGACCGTTGTAATTAATGGGGAAGTTGATGGGGAAGTTAATGCGCCTGCCATTATGGCCATGATCTTTAATTGACGCTATGAGCAAGCAAACAAAGCTCTCCGATGACTATAAAAGGTTCCAGAAAATAAAGGGAAGAGGTACGCGCAATCATATTCTCTTGCTGAAACTCTGCTCAATTGTTTTCCCATTTGTTGAATCTTGTACTGATTCTTACGCCTGCAGGCTCATAGGAGTGCCCCCGCCTAGTTCACTCCGCTCATTCTTGCTGCGCAGTCGGGCCTTGAGGATTTAAGGACACGTTGAAAGCCAGGTGTTCAGATTGGGCTTCTACAGTGCATCTGGAATATTTTGGACGCATCATTAAGCTTTAGACTTTTTGAATAAAATTTTAAAATTGGGTAGAAAAATATTTTTTGAAACTTTTGGATATGAGAATTTTTTAGACTTTTTGGTAATTTCCAAATAATTAATTGGAAGAAGCTGAAATGGAAAACATAAAGGGTAAAATATCACCCACCCCCCTCAATTAAGTAAAATGATCACATTTCCCCTAGATGTTAATTGGAGCAAAGACACAAGTTATCCAATTGAGGTTTTGGCTAGGATTTGAACACATATTCCCCCTATAAGAGAATATAATATATTTGTAATATATTATATTTATAGTTAGTTTATACTTTCCTAATCTCTTTATATTTAGATTTCATAATCCTTTTGTATTTAGGTTTCCTAATCTCTTTTGTATTTAGACTCTCTAGGTTAAACTTGTGTAGAAAGTATCGTACTTCTATATATATGTTCAATATATCAATGTAATGTTATGTCAGTATTCTTAAACTTTATTAGTTTCTACATGGTATCAGAGCTTCGCTCTTAAAACCTAAAACCATCACCACATTCTGCAACCTTAAAACTTCCTCTTACCATAGCCCTCACTAACCAAGATCTGACCACCAACTCCACGTTCATATCAAGTCGGTTCCTCCCCCTCCTTGAGCAACCAAAGGACACCTCGGCAAACCAAGCTCTGACGAGCTCGCCGAGGCCCTTCCTCAGTCGCGCGCCTCTCATTTAACACTTATTACCACCAACCTTCTGCCTCTATAAACATGCCCACCAAAGCTGCTGCCAACGCCGCCCTCTTACCTTAGCAACCTCCTAACCTTAAACCACCAACCTTCCACCTCCATATACCTTCCTCCCACCAAAGACGCTGCCAACCCAAATCTGATCACCAAACCCATGTTCAGATCCGACAACTCTCCACAGCTAAGCCGGTTTCCCCCCCCCCCCTTGAGCAACTAAAGGACACCTCGACCAACCAAGCTCTGACCAGCTCGCTGATGTCCTTCCTCAGCTTCTGTCTACCAACCTTCTGCTACCCTAATCCTCCTTCCACCGCATCAACCCAAGGACTCATCAGCAAACCCAGTTATGATCAACTCGCCGACGCCCTCCCTAACCCATCTTGCTTCTTGAGTAAATCTAGATTCTTTGGCAAACCCAGCTCGCCCTCCTTGGGAGGCAAGCTCGTCGACACCCTCCCTAACCCAACATGCTCTTTAAGCAAATCCAGATTCCTTGGCAAACCCAGCTCGCCTTCCTTGGAAGGCAAGCTTGCCAACACCTCCCCCCCAGCTCGCCGAGGCCCCTCTCTCACCATACGCATTCCCTCAACCCGCTCATTCCTCGAGCAACTCCCAGATCCTCTAAGAACCCCCGGCCGAAACCCAGCCTCTAACCAGCTCGCCGACGTCCCTCCTCAACCCGTTTCTCTCTTGAGCCACTCACGGTTTCCTCGGCAAACCCATCTTTAACCAGCTTGCCGAGGCCCTCCTTCAACCAACTTGCTTCTCGAGCAACTCCAGACTCCTCGAAAAACTCGGCTCTCACTAGCTCGCCGACATCCTCCCTCCACTGCTTGCCTCTCGTGCATCCCAAAGATTCCTTGGCAAACCCAACTCTAACCAGCTCGTCGAGGCCCTTCCTCAACAGCCCGCTCCTCGAGTACCTCACGGACTCCTCGACAAACCCGACTATAACCAGCTCGCTGAAGTCCTTACTCAACTGCTCGCTCCTCAAGCACCACAAGGACTAGGACTCCTCGGCCAAACCCAGCTCTTGCCAGCTCACCGAAGACTCTTACCTTAATTGCTCGCTCCTCGAGCACCACAAGGACTAGGACTCCTCGGCCACACCCAACTCTCACCAGCTCGCCGAAGACCCCTTGTTCACCAACTCGCTCCTTGCGCAAACCTTGTCCTTGGCAAACCAGGCTTTCACCAGCTCGCCAAAGACCTCTTGTTCACCAGCTTGCTCCTCGAGCAAACCTTGTCCTTGGCAAACTAGGCTCTTACCAGCTCGCCAAAGACCCCTCGTTCACCAGCCCGCTCCCTGAGCAAACATTGTCCTTTGCAAACCAGGCTCTCACCAGATCGCCAAAGACCTCTTGTTCACCAGCTCGCCGATCACTCCCTCACATTGTCAACTTGTGCGCTCTCAACATCTTCTTCTTAAGATTGGTCTCTCCTAACGGTGATCTATCTTGCGGGAGCATATAAAAGAATATAATATATTAGTAATATATTATATTTATAATTAGTTTATACTTTCCTAATCTCTTTGTATTTAGGTTTCCTAATCCCTTTTTATTTATGTTTACTAATCCCTTTTGTATTTAGACTCTCTAAGTTAAACTTGTGTAGCAAGTATTGTACTTCTATATATATGCTCAACATATCAATGGAAATACTATGCCATTATTACAAAACTTTATTAGTTTCTACACCACCTACCTCCCTCAAGATCTCTCAGACCTATGTTGTTCTTGCTCCAAGAACACATAATACTAGCTTTTTTTTAACTAGAACATTAAACATTGGCCTTAAAACGAGTGAACACCATATAGTTCATGTACCATATATAGAGGATAAGAAGTTAAAGCATTTATTTTTCAGGGTTTATATTTCGTCATCCAAATATCTCTTATGGTTCATAATATTACAATCAACTCCTCCAAATTTTGAATTAAGTCTTTTTTTTTGGCTGGATTTGATTAAATGGAGCAAGTGATGGCATACACTGGTTTGTTTGTACATTCATGGCATTGCCATGGCTGAGCTCTAATCGACAGGACTAGGTTAGAGAGAGAGAGAGAGAGAGAGAGAGAGTATCACACTGATATTCATGCCATCACCTTGGTTGAGTTATAATGTGCAGACCTATATCACCGACGTTAGATCAAGTGTATGTGTGTAGTGTATGTAAATGATGTTTGTAGAATAATAAATCTACAGTCATTTGAGCAACATATTACATATGACTCAATTTCTGTTTACCGTTAACAATTCTCATCAGTACAAGGGTCAAATTAAAAAATAAAGGTAACAGCATGGGAGAATACAAATTTTATAATTAGTTGAGGGAGGTCATTTGTAATTTACCCTAACTATAAAATCAAAGTTGGTAGTGGGTCTGACTTCTGAGGTAGGTGAACAATTCGGTTGTGGGACCCATAAGTTCCCCACTTGTATGCACTGTGGTTGGAGAGATTTTCATTTTCCTTTTTTAATCAATATTTTGGAGTTTCCTGCATCTACGCATACTTATTTTACTCGTTTATTTAATAGATTAGTCAATATTATTATAACTGAACAATAATTATATTTATAGTAAGCCTTGCCAAAGCAGTGGAGGATTTGTTGGGTAAGTAGGTGAAAAGGTGGGGGACCACTTTTTTTAAGCTGCAAAATATTGTATGTAATATTTTTCTTGTTTTTCCAAATGTGTCCTTATGCTTAAAAGTTCAAAATTATCTCCTATTCTATTCGGGTAGGACTACTAAGCTGTGGTAGAAACTCTCCCAACAAATATTTAAATATAATTATGTTCACATGAGACTCAAACTCGAGACCTAAGTTAGAACATCTCTTTACCAAACTCCATACCTAAGTTAAAACAACCCTTTACCTAGGGGTGTGTAAGATTTTTTCAGAATCGACTAAATCAATTAAAATTAGATCGGATCAATACTTTGATTTGGTCTTGGATCTGAATTTTCATAAAATCGGACATTTGGGTCGGTCCCGGTTCTCAAACTAAAAAAACACAGAACCGGACCGAACTGACCAAATATGTTGTCTATTTATTTATTTTATTTTATTATTATATATATATATATATATATATATATTATATAACTATATATTATATATATATTAATTCCTAATACGCCTCTAAGGGGGTGACCTAGTGGTAGACATGGAGCTTCACAATATGTGAGGTCTCAGGTTCGATCTCTTCCCATGCCCCCCTTAGGAGGAAAAAAAAATTAAAAAAAAAAATTCCTAATACTTTCTTTGTTCTACTTTTTAGTTGGTACTTTTTTTTTTCCACCGGTTTGTTATGCTATTAGTTTATGAGTTCAACATTTTTAATTGTTGAATGTGCTTTTATAGTAAGTTTTTTAAATTTTTATGAAATTTTGGTCTTAAAATTTTTATTTTATTTTTGTATTAAACAGTTAAAAAGTAAAAAATCATAGTATTGGTCCGGTCCTGATTCTCATATATCTTTGATTCGTTCTAGACCGGACCAATGTTTTGATTCTCATACATATTGAGTTGGTTCTGGTTCTAAATTTTTTGTGAACCAAACTATTGATCTAATTCTAATTTTCTGTTCCTTTTTTTTCTTAAAAAAAACTGACCGAATCGAACCAAACTCATCCCTATCTTTACCAACTAATCTATGTGTTTTTTGGTAAAATTCTTCGTGACGGATAAAACCACTAAATAACCTTAAAAGCTCTTCAACAAATATTTAAATATAACTGCGTTTCCTTAGACTTAAACCAAAACCCTGGTTAAGTTAGAAGAGGCCCTCACCAAGTGATTTAGGTGGTTGTTGGGTTCAATTTTATCTTCACGATTGTCATTATTATAAAACAAAGCACATGTGAATATGTGATTGTGATTACAAGGAAAGAGGTGGGCTGTTCCAGTGCAGTTGGGGAAACGTGCCCCCCCCTGCCCCCCCTCCCACGCACGTTCTTAGCCGATGGATCTTCCCCATTTATTTACTGAACGTGCCACCGACTAGTGAACGCCGTACCATTTCGCCGGTGGGAACGTAACGACATAAAAACAGTTAAAGGAGTAAACAAATCACATATATTTGATATTTCGTAATTCGTATATTTCAAATGTCGTACTCCTTCTGTTCTTATTGATATAATTTGAAGTTTCTTTTAAAATATATGTGTGTGGTCATATTTAATGTAAGAAAAAAATAAAAATAAAATGATTAGAATATTTTTCCTAAAAAAAAGTTTAGAAATAAGAAAATTATTTTAAAACAAATAAAAAAACAAAGACAATTATTTGAGATATGAGAGAGTATTAAATATAAGTGTTATTTGAGGAGGGTCGACCACTGTGGCCGCTATAGGCGTTGAAGGCCAACCACTGTAGGCGGGCCTTGCCTTGAAATTACTTCATTCGTCTTATAATTATTATTTTGTTTAATTTGATATAATGATTAAAAAATAATTGATTTAATTATTAATATGATATGATGTTCAGTTTTCTTAAAAGCACACGTGCATGTGACACATTATTAAATTAAGAAGAAAAAAAATAAGGGTAAACATAGTAAAAAGTATTGTATGAAAAAAGAAAGTTACAAACAAGATAATTTTTTGGTATATACGAAAAAGAAAAATATGATAATAATTTTAAGAAGGAGGGAATAAATTTATTTTTCTTCATTTTTTTGTATTTATAAATTATTAATTGTTATTTGTTATTAATTGTCCATCTCTTCATAAATTATTAAGCTTACTTAATTAGAGCATTTTTGGTCCAATGTTTTCAAAATGCAGATTTTTTAAACTAGTATTTTTTATAAACTCCATTTAGAATATCATTTCAAAACGTTATTTTCGTAAATTAAATATTTGTGAAAATGACCATTTTACCCTTTTATCCACAATATGTATTACTTCTAATATAATACCCCATTTATTTCTAAATAATTGTCATCCTTTCCATTTTTGTACATCCCCAAATAATTGTTATCTTTCAATTTTTTTTTTATAAAAGCACTTTTACCTTTTTACTCTTGTCTTTTCTACATATTTTAATCATGGTCACATGCTAAAGGGCATTAAAGGAAACTACACATTATACCAATATATTTATTATACAGTCAATTATTATTTTTGTTAAACGGTGTGTCAGGTCAAAGAGGACGATTATTTGAAAACTAAATGAGTACATATGACTTTAAATTACAGTAATATAAGTAACATGAACGTTAAATTTAAAATATCAAGTACTAATCCTTGCGTGTTCAAATCACCGCCCTCTTTGATCTGACACACTGTTTAAGAAAAAATAATTGACTATATTATAAATATTAATGTACTGTATGGTTTTCTTTAATACTCTTAAGTAGAGGTGGCAAAAAAAATCTCAGCCCATCAAATATTTCGACAGGTCGGACTTTAGATATTGACGATTCAAAAAATATCGAACCTTTTTGGCCTGGGCCAACAGGCCCATTGATCATCTAGACTCGGATAAAAAAAGCCCAACCTTTTTTCGGGCCGGTGTAACCCATTCAATTTTTTTAAAAAAGTAAAAATTCTAGTATATTGTATACAATACAAAATTACAAATACAAGAATTCCAAGTCAAACAGGCCTAACAACAAGGGTCCATCAACGAAACTCTCGCACAATCTCACTTGGGGACATTTTTGAAAGCTTGGTTTAGTAGATGGGATAATGAAATGTGAATACAAACGTTGTAAAAACAATATACTTATGGGAAAGCTTGGTTTAGTAGATGTGATAATGAAATGTGAATGCAAATGATGTAAAAAAACAATATACGTATGGGGAGGCACCACTCATCTATGATGTCATATTTCTAAGTGTTATAAATATCCTCAACTTCATGATGTGTCTTCTTTGTTGGATAGCCAAGCTACACTATTAAAGGGGTGGAAATTATTGATGTCGCCGTATTTATTTTATTGAATTATTGTATTTTTTGGGTGCTATATACATTAAACTTTTCATCACATATATTTTGGACTTTGAATTGTAAGTTTTATAACTTTATGTTTATGGTTGATTTTATTTCAGGCCAGATCGGGCCGGCCCACTGGCCCATATGCGTAAGACAGATCGGGCTAGACCAGCATTTTGATAGGCCCATTGAATTTCGGGCCGAACCGACCCAACCTTAAAAATGTCGTTGGTCCACTGGATCCGGGCCGAGATTGACAGCTCTACTCTTAAGCATGTAGTCATAATTAAAGTATGTTGAAAAAGTAAGAGTAAAGTGATAAAAATGTTTTCATAAAAAAAAAGTTTTAAAAAGGAAAATTATTTTGGAACGGAAAAAAAAGAAGGTAAATTATATCATTATTCCCTGAACTTTGCAAAAGTCTACTAGCAGTTCCTGTAGAAAGCAAATGCACGCCACTGACCTAAGTTGACGAATTTTACACATAGATAGTCCCTCCATTGGATGTCGTTAATGACTACTCCGTTAATTGATCATGTGCTCAGCACATGATCATTTTAAGGGTAAAATGGGAAAAAAAATATCAATCACTTAAATAACTTTCAAATAATGGGTTTTGTGTAATATCATTACAACAAGGGGCTTTATGAAACATTTAGCAAATAGTGTAGATCTTGTCGGTCTCTACTTCTTCTCCGACATACTTTTTTTTTTCTCCGACATACTTATAAACCCGTTTTTTCCCAAATCTTTTTTGTTCAATCGACAACTTCAAATCCTTTTTATTTGTAAAAAATTAGGTTTTTTATTAAACCGTTTACAATAAACAACATCTTGAAAGACAAGATTATTGACATTTGATTATCAAACAGAGTACTCTGTTGTCCCAACAATCAACGGTAATTAATGGTGGGAGCAATGGTAGACGGTAATAGCGAGGTCCGATGGGTTGAAAATAGAAAGAGATTGTGACAGTAAGGTTGGCGTTTGAATTGTTGGGGGCGGGACAGTTGAGAAGGCGATACGGGTGGGAGGTTGGGGTTCAACACCGTGATTCCTCAAATGGAGTTGGTGGGTGGGGTTGGGTTAGGGTTTAGAAAACTTGAAAGTGGTGGTAGAATCCCAGATCATTGATTGGTCTTACCTCGATGGAGATCAAAGTTGGATAGTCTGGAACTTGGTTATTCTCACATTGATGATGTGGTGGTTGGTGGGAGTGGGCATAGTTGGAAATTCAGAAACGAAAATTGGGTATGTAAGTTGCATATATACTAACCTTGGTTGCTCGATCAACACCATTAGAGCCATGTGAATTTTGTGTGACACCGAGATGAATGGGAAGACGAAGGGGAAGAGACATCAGGGGTAGAAGACTCAGACGATAACGTTTCTTCATGGACTCGATCTTGTTCTTGCACTGAGTTTGAGTTTTGGGAGACTTCGTAAAACGGGAAGATACATACTTGGCAACATCTTCCTCGTCATGGCCTTTAAGCTTAGCTCTGTTACGAAGTATACATTTAGTTTCATAAGCTTTAAGCAATCTTGAAACCGCGCCTTTGCTCCATTCATCTCTCTTCAATCTATCACCACATATAATCAGAGGTTTAATGTCATTATCTAATTTAGTATTGATGGAGTTAGAGAGGAAAGATGGAGATGTGGGATGGGTATTCATTATTCCCTTAGCAGAGGTGTGTGTGGGGGGGGGAGGGGGCGTGAGGTTGAAGAAGGCTGAAGGAGGGGAAGGTGGAAAAGACAGGTTTGCCCTTAAAAAATGCACATGATCAATTATCGAAGTAGCCTTTAACGACATCCAATGGATGGACTACTGATGTACAAAATTTGCCTACTTTGGTCAGTGGCGTGCATTTGCTTTGTACATGGACTGCTAGTGGACTTTTGTAAACTTCAGGGACTAATGATGTAATTTACCAAAAAAAAAAGAATGACAATTATTTAGGAATGGAGAGAGTATAATTTATTTTACATAAATTAAAAAAAACATTTTAAATATGCTTATCTAGTTCAAAATAAACTTTACACGGTTACTCTACAAGTAATAAAAATACCCCCTCAATCCAGGATAAATATTCATATTTTCTATTTTGAGATATCCCAATTAATGTTCTTAAAGACTTTTTTTGTATAAATTTTCTACTATTCTTCCTAATATATCTATTCATTTAATATTATTATTATTACACATCATAGAGAGAAAGAGATATAAAATGAGTGTAATGGGTATATATTTAATGAGAGAGAGAGAGAGAGAGAGAGAGAGAGAGTTTGTGTAATAAGTATTATTGTCACAACATATTTTTTACAACCCATCACTAATTATATTTCTTAATACTTGTGTTTTATCCATTAGAAATATTAATCTAGAATGGAGGGAGTATCATTAAATTTTAGTAATTAATTAGCTATAATTAGATAAAGGCGAACTGATTTGAATTCATGTAAAAACATCAGCAATAGTGAAGTGTTAAAAACTTCAATTCTAATCATCTTTTGTTTTCCTTATTTAGGTGATCTGGATAGGTTTTAGTTGCTTGATATAGGGAACACCATATATTCATTGATGTAAATGAATCAACAATTGTTAGGTTGTTTGAGATTTTCCCCAAGTTGTAGCCTGTTTATATGTGCCGAACACAATCTTACATTTATGTAATTGCTAATCATATTTGTATATGAAGAAGGATTCTAAAATATATAACAATCTTTTTTTATTAATTTAATACAACATAAAGAAATTCACTTTTTTACAAATATGTTTTAATTATTTATTTTCGTTTTCATATATTGTAGTCACTAATTTTTTTTTTCATTTTTTATATAAAATCGGCAAAACACACAAATGGGCCACCCAACTTTACCCCTTTTTGCAATTCGGCCACCGAAACTTTGAATCATCTATTTTGACCACCCTACTTTCGTTATGATGCAAGCGACCCCATTTTTTGGATGGACGTTAGATTTATCCGTTAAGTTGGATCAAATATTTATTTTACCCCTATAAATACTAAAACTTCGTGATATTAGAAATTTAAAGGGGTTCAACTGAAAGCATAAACAAAAAGTATAAACAATTATAATTAAAAAGGAGTCGAACCGTAAATAATAGAAATTTGGGTTACAAGTTTAGATAAAAAATGTTCATCTTCATCTTCTCTATTCCAGAACTCAGAAAAAATAAATCCAAAAATATTTTGGGAAGAAAACCTAGTCTTATTCAATCGATATCTAACAGATTCTGATCGCAAATTCGAAGGAAAATTACGTATGCCATTTTCAAGTCATTAGTTAGACTATTACTAAAGAACCCTCCAGCCTCCTCCTCCTCAACTGCACCACCACCGACCATTGCCACTGGTACGCCGTCCTCTGCCATTCTTCTCCTCCCGCGTCATCTCTCTCAACCTCACCGCCGCTAATCTCTCTGACGCCCTCCCTCCCTATATTGCTAACTTCACCCACCTCCATTGACTTTCCATCCTTCACAATTCATTCTCCGACAACATTCCACCATAAAGAAGAAATCTGTTCATTATCTGAGAAAATTTTCATTTTGGGCGAAAGGAATTGCAGTAGAAAGAAAAAATCATTGTGGGTAGGTGTTTTGGGCCGACGATTTGGCAGAAAATCTAAAGGGGTTTGGCAACTATGCCGTTTTTTAAGAACATCAGCAATTTCTTAGAAAGATTTTCAATGGTGTGGAAAGGGGTTAGCCGGAATACTGGGTTTGGGAAGGGGCGCAGAAGACGCCACCGTAGGAGTGGACATTGGGGCCTGTCTAGTTGAATAGATATAATGAAGTTGAATAGATATAAAATGGCGTCTCCAATCTTGGAGAGCAATGGAGGTTGGGGTTAAGGAAGGTAAGTGTAGAGATGTCTGACTCGGGGGCGGGGGCTATGTCGTCGTCATCTACGGGGACTGGAGGAGGCGAATGCAGTCCTAGCCTGCTCTTTTCTCAAAAATTCCTCAAGTAACAACCCCACCGTCTCCATCCCCGCCATCTACACTCGCCGCACTTCGAATCCCACCATCTTCAATCGTCTTCTCCACAGCCTTCCGGTCTCCGGCATCGATCTTCACTGTCCCCAATAAGACAGTAGGCTTCGCAAACCCACACTCTCCCAGTCCCGCCATTTCCATCCCCGCCATCTACACTCGCCGTACTTTGAATCCCACCATCTCCAATCGTCTTCTCCACAGCCTTTCGGTCTCCGGCATCGATCTTCACCGTCCCCAGTCCCGTTGTCTTCTTCAATGAGACAGATTCTGAGGAAGATGTTGGAGATGTCGACGTTGGATCTGACGGAGAAGGACGTGGGAAGAAAAAAGAGTAGGAGAAAGATGAAGATGGGTGGGAGGGGGTGTGCGGCGGCGGTTGGTGTAGAAGACAACAATCAAAATGATGTTTAGTTTTATTTTTAATCATACTTTGACCCCTTCACTTTATATAAATAGCATATGTAACTTTTTTTTTTTTTCAGTTAAACCCATTTGGATTTTTAATATCACAAAAAATTGTATTTACAAGGGTAAAATAGATATTTGACCCAACTTAACGGATAAATCTAACGTCCATCCAAAAAATGGGGTCGCTTGCATCATAACGAAAGTAGGGTGGCCAAAATAGATGATTCAAAGTTTCGGTGGCTGAATTGCAAAAATGGATAAAGTTGGGTGACCCAATTATGTGTTTTGCCTATAAAATCCGTGCATCACACGGGTGAGATACTAATTAGCTATAATAAAGTATTCCATCCGTCTCCAAATTATTGTCATGTTTTCTTTTTTCGTCCGTCTCAAAATAATTGTCTTGTTTAAAACTTTCATTTTTAGGATAACACTTTTATCATTTTATCTTTACTTTTTTATCCTACTTTAATTATGTGTCACATACACATGGACTATAAAGTAAACAATAAATTAATATTAATAATCTAATCAAATATATTTTTTTAAACCGTACGCCAAATCTATCAAGACTATAATTTAGGACCGAAGGGAGTAATAAATTTTATATCCTTCGCTGGCGCACTTTCCTCTTCTCCTACTTCTTTACTACTCATTCTCTTTCTCCCTCTTTTAAGTTACCAAAAAAAGGTAAACATCTGTCAACCTTTCCCATACATATAGTTGTTTACTAAACAACAACTTGATGATTTACGACTCGAGATTTGTTGTCCCCTTTAATAATTTGATTGTTTGATTAAAGGAGACACAAGCGTCGTTTACGTCAAAACATAAGGACTATATATGTTTATTCCTTGCATTTTGACAAAAAGCTACATTTGTGAAAATATCATGGAGTTCTAAACATTTCGTTTTGAAAACGTAACACTGATACATAACTACATAAGTTGGTACTTTAGAATAACGTTTTGGGCTAAAACGCACGCAGATCGCTAGACTAAACAAGCACGAAAATTTAAGTTACTTGCAAATATTAATGAGAATCATTGCTTTTTTAGCATTCATGTTTTGAAAAAAGAGAGAGAACTTAGAGAAAATGATAAAAATTTAGAGAGAGAGAAACTTTAGTGTGGATTTTTTTTTCTTTAAAGGGAAAAAATATTAATTACTTTCCACAAAAATATAGACACGTGAAGTTCTAGTTTTTTCGCTTTTGTTTAATTTGAGTAAAGGGAATTATAGTCATTTTATAATCTATATTACAAAGAAGTTAGATAATTGACTAGGGCTATTCAGAGGTCATGATTTGATTTTTTTAACTATCATCCTGCGACTGTCATTTATTTAAATAACCTCCTCTTTTAGGTTTTCTTATACTGTTAGAATTAGGTTTGGATCATCTTTTATTATCAAACATTTTTTCCTATCATCTTACGACTGTTATTTATTTGGGTAACCTCCTCTTCTAGTTTCCTTATACTGTTAGAATTAAGTTTGGATCCCTTTTATGCTAAACCTTTTTTCCTTCCCCCACCCTCATGATTTAATCTTTTTTACTATCATCCTATGGCTGTCATTTATTTAGGTAATCTTCTCTTATGGGTTTCCTTATACTGTTAAAATTTGGTTTTGATCTCTTTTTATTATCAAACTTTTTTTCCTATCATCCTACGGCTGTCATTTATTTGGCTAACCACCTCGTTTGGGTCTTTTGAGATCTTCATTTTATTTGAGTATAATTTAATTAAAAGAGATATATGTACATGCGTAGAGACGGGACAACGTCATTACTTATCAACAAGGGATGGGTAGGTTGCAGGTTCAGTGGCAATTGGGTTGGTTGGATTAGATATGAGTTGGGTCGAAACGGGACGAGTTGAAATGAGTAATGGATCAGAACTGGTCGATCCGTTACGAGTTCGACACACTTTAACCTGACCCAAATCGACTCGTTAATTTTTTTTTGCCAAAAAACGTAACGGCTCGGGTTAAGTCGGGTAATTTCAGACTGTGTTAGGTGAGTTAGCAGGTTTTAGATTGTAATTATTAGACTTAATTTAATAGGAAGACGTTACCCATTTTTGACATAGCCAAATTCGTCACAGTGACATCAAAAGATATTTTGTATTCTAGCTCATATGTAAAAGGAAATATGCATTTATTAATTTTTTTTTATCATGCTCGATTTATACATCGATCACCCTCATACTGGTACCGTTATTTATTGATAAATTCTCAAACTGGCGCCGTGTCATCGACACGGGTAAGAGTACTAGTATATATTATAAAACAACTAGGTAATTGATTAGAGCTATTCAGAGGTTGAGATTAAATTCTCTTAAAACATTTAACGATTGAAATTAACTCTCACATTCACATGTGTGAGTAGTTATCTATTTTTAACTTTCTATTTTTTTTCTCTATTACAAGTCACCCTCTACAATTAATATTATGAAAAATCACAATTTTTTCTTCTCCCTATGTTTTATCTTCATATTACAAAGTCACACTCTTTGATTAATCTTCTGAATAGTAACCCCTTATAAAACATCAATCCTCAACTATCACTTGAAGTAATGTACCGCTCAAATGTAACATTATTTTAAATCGTACCTTCTATTTAAGCACTGTCATTTTAATTGACGAAATCAGATATACTGACACCGTGTTATAGGCACGAATATGAAAATCTAGTTTCTATTTAAATTAGCTAGGTAAAGGGCAATATGATAATTTTTGGATTGATACGACGCTTAAAAGCATGATTAACTTTACTCCTCAAGTTCGGCCCACCACTAAATGCGCATAAACTCAAATATTTTGTTGGATCCACTTTTAATAAATTATACCTAAAATGCCCCTAACCCTTAACTACCTAAAGAACGAATTCAACATATTCTCATTCACAAATGATAATATCATCTTCCTAAAATCTCTCAAGTAAATCATCCCTTCCATTGCAATGCGATTTCTTTCTAAAATTTCATCCATATCACAATCGCATAATTTGATAATTATGCGATTCATTGTTCAACTTTCTTCATCATTATGTGATTGAATTCAAACTCATCTACGATCTACCTTCCAGATACTTCCACATTACATATCATTCGATCAAATTTCATATTTTTCAACCATATCTTCTATAATGCTATCAAAATCACATCATGCTTTGTAAAAAAACGAATCATGTTGTTACTGAAATTCGAATGAGATATTATTGTTACGAAGGTTTCAGAGAATTGTAGTTTAGTTGATTTGATCCAATCAATTACATGTAAATATTGCAATGTTGAATCCAACAACTGTATCGCGATACATCAATTTGAAATTGTAATGCATTGATTTAGAACTGTGATTCATTGCAATGTAATGAAAATGACAGTTATATAGTAGTAGCGGATGATGCACAAAATTTGGGATCACGATGCAGCCCAACTAGGAATTGTGATTCATCGACTTGGAATTACGATGCATTAATTTGAAATTACGATATATCGATTTGGAATTCCAATGCATCACGCACTTATTCGAATTTTCTTAAGGACATATATGCCATTTCTCCACAAAAGTGCTTTTTCGGGATTAATTTTTTTAGGGAAGTAAAGTGGGGTAAAGTCTGGCCGGTCCACTTTGAAAAGTTTTAAGTCGCTATAATACCTTATATTTTTTAAACCGAAAAAGTCATTTTGGAAGCGAAAAGACTACAATATCCTTAATGAGCCGAAGACGCTCTGCTGATCACTTACTTAGTGTGCATCACACTACATCAATTTAAACTATCAAATCCAATTCATGCACCGCGATGCGACAGATCAAACCAATTAATACACTGCGATGCATCAATTTAAGCTACTAAATCCAATTCATGCACAACGATGCAACAATTCAAGCCCCCAATTTTAATTACCTAATCCAATTTTGCATTAGTATTAATTAATGGACCACGATATATCAATTTAAACTACCAAATCCAATTCGTGCATCACGTTGCAAGCCAATTAATGCACCACAATGCATCAATTTAAACTACCAAATCTAATTCGTGCACGGCGATGCAACAATTCAAGCTCTCAATTATTGCATCGCGCTGCAAATCATAATGAAACCAGATCTTAATGTACCTTCTTTTCAGTATACAATCAATAAATAGTTTAAAATTAATGCATCTTTCATGCATCCCAAATTCAAATCAATGCATCACGATTCACAAATGATGCATTGTGATTCAAAATTTATGCATCAAAATTTAAAAATGGTGTCCAACATGAACAAAATTCTATTCAGACATTTTATTAAATAATTTACATGCATATAAATACAAAACATACAAGTAAATATATTTTGAATCGTACATATAAACGCAATGAAGAAGAAGAATAATAACAACAACAATGTAAAATGAATAAGCAAAAAGAGTGTGAAGTTAGATTAATGAAGACACAATTATGTGGTAACCACCATTCTTTTTCATCACCCAACTTCTCACTCTCTTCTTCATACTTATTTTACATCTTTGGACGAACGAATTCAACAACAATGAAGAAGAAAAAGAAATTTACTACGTTCTATAAATTTGAGTATTATAAGAATAATATTTCAAAAATAGAATTTAACGATTAAAACCAGGGCTGGTCCTGAACTTTTGGGGGTCCAGAGCAAAAAGAAAATCAGGGGCCCTTAAAAAAATATAAGCATAAGAAAATAAGTATTTTTCTTTTATTTATGTTTTGACTTCTAGATAGATATTTTTTTGGTAACATGTATTGTGTAATATACATTCAAGTTAAAAAACAATGAATTGACAAAGCAAAGAATTAAATAATCATAAGCAATAATTAAAAATGATAGTAACATAACAATAAACTTTGATTTTTGCTTGAAATATTGATATTATATGCCCAATCAATTGTTATTTTTTATGACCCAAATAAAAAAATTGATTGTCAACTAACTTTTTTTTTATAAGTAAATTTAGCGAACGAAAAATAAAATTAAGGTTGAATAGCTCTGCTGAAACCGAATACAAAATATTTATCTTTATATAGTAACTCTTTATTCATTAGGTTCCGAAGTAATTAAAACATATATAAGTAGATTTGAAGTTGGTAATAAATAAATAAAATCCTTAATCACAACCATTATACTTACAATACAAGTGGAGGATAAAGATGAAATATTGTGAAATTATAAACATATTTTTTAAAAGTTGATTATTTATGTAAAATCTCTCAAAATAATATAGGAGACTATTTAGCTAAATCGGGGAAGTATATGATATAATATGCATATAAGATAATACTAAGAATAATTGACACCCAAAATAAAAATAAAAAACTACAAAAAAATATAATACTAATAATTGACACCCAAAATAAATAAATAAAAACTACAAAAAAGGAGGTGGAAGGGCTTGAACCTTGTACTTCAAAGCTTCTCTTAACACTTACACAGACCCAATCCATTGAGCCAAATGACTTTTTGTTTATTAACATTACATTGTTTATTATATACCTAAATAAAACTAGTCTACACATATATAAAATTGAGCCCTTTTACATTGGGGGCCCTGTTCGATCGATCACTCTAAACTCCTCCAAAACCGGGCCTGATTAAAACAAAAGAACGAGAGACTAAAGAGAATAAATATTTAAGAAAATGTATTGACTAACAATTTCTAAGTAAAACGGTTACAAATGCCTGGATGGGACTGACCCGAATTTCATACTATTCTGTTAGCTGGCCTGGCCATAGTCGGTAGGGTCCATTTTAGCCCGGGTGTATTTGGTCATTATTGTTAGTGGGCTCCCATTGACATTGGGAATCAAGGGTGATGATAGCCGATGGGTTAAGAAGGCGGTGGTTAGTAGTGGAAGAGAGGAGAGACTAACTTAATGACTTGAAAGTGAAATTAAATACGAAAAATTAAGGGTCGCTCCACTTTTTAAAATATTTAATCGCTACAGAATATAGTTTATCTTTTTTATTTTTAATCAGAAAAAGTAATTTTTGATGACAAAATGACTACAATACCCTTAATGAATTACAGTCGCATTACGGATGTCATTATTTTTACACCGCGATGCAATTAAACTTTATGAATTATGGTACAAAAAGTAACTGGCAAATTAAATTTTGAACCACGGTGCAAAAATTAATACAATGAAATTTATGAATCGCAGTGCAAAAATAGATTAGGAAATTAAACTTTGAACCGTGGTATAGCGGTAAAAAAATAGACTAGAAAATTAAACTTTGAATCTCGGAGCAAAAATAATGTAATGAAATTTATGAATCGCGATACAAAAATAGACTAGGAAATTAAACTTTTGAACCGCGATGCAAAAATAATACAATGAAATTTATGAATCGCGGTACAAGAGCATAAAGAACCAGTTTACGTCCTCCATCTTCTTCTTCAATCTCCTCTGTCGTAAGTCTTCTTCTTCCTCGCCTTTCATCTCAACTGAAAAATTTATTAACCCAACACATATCTATTATAGGTCGATCCATGTTTCATTGTGTACAATCGTGATTTTCGAATCTAAAACGTGTTGCTGGACCTGTTGAAAAAGACAATGACATTTGTGGAACAATATTTCGAAAAGTGGTCTTTTGCAGTTGAAAAAAAAATTAAGGACTTTTGAGGTTAGAAATTTTAAAAGAGGGACCGGCCATAATTTTCCCCAATTAAATAGGGTAAAATTCTACCCGTCCCTTTTATAAAATTTGTAATCCCTCCAATCTAATCTTCTTTTTTTTAAACCACAAAGAGCCATTTTTGAAATAATTGTTCATATAAAGCAAAAAAAAAAAGCTTTGTAAATTTATTCTTCTTCTCCTTTCTTCTTCTTCTTCTTCTTCTCCTTCTTCTTCTTCATTTCCATAGATCTGTGGTTATACAATCAAAAACTTTGTAAATTTCTATTCAGCTTTCTCACATTTCCCCTGGGATCTACCATAAAACTTTTGGATGGTAAGTCCTCACTTGGATGTATCAACAACATATACAGAAGTGTGGAAGAGCTGGGGACCAATAACTACTTAAATTCAGAGGAATACAAAAACATGCTGCTTGCTCACAAGCTTGCTCCCTTCTGTGCCTTGGAGGAGTCATTGTTTCAAATCGACGAAAGTTTGCATGCACAATATTCACTCAATTACTGTGGTGGAGACACGGTCACATGGCGTGTTGCCCTTCTAGGTACTAAACCCAACTGTTATTCAGTGGGGGAAAACGCTTTCAGTGATGAATCCAAAATACTCACCCAGGGAACCCCTAGCACTTGTAGTGGATGGTTTGGGTAAATTTTTGAATCGAGATATGAAGGGACCCGACCTAGGTCCTCCTACGTGGAGCGACCACGTGGATTCCAGTTGGTCCTGGGCAGGGTCCACTAAGACCAGCGATCATCGATGAGACCATAATTCTCGATTAACCGAGGATCATTCCGAACAACGAGCATGCCCCGACCATCTAGACGAGGAATGATCATGCTCGACCGATAAACCTTCCCTGATGTGATAGACCTGACATGTAGCATGTACGTAGCCTCCAGATGTCCTCTTAACAGGAGGCGAGCAAGCCATGCAAGCTGATATAACACATCGGCTTATCAACCGCCCACAATGGATATATCACACGTTATCCATCAACCAGTAAGAAGCTGCTAGCCCCAAGGGCCCCTACATCAATCATGATCCCCCAGGGGACATTACTATAAAAGGAAGTCTTCCTTTACAAGAAAGGTAAGCTAAACTTGATCAAATATACACAATTGCTTTAAGAACAAAGAGATATACACATTACCACCGGAAGCTCAAGGGAACGCCTAGCTCCGACATTCATACTCCCTGATTACTGACTCTCACACCTGAGGGCTGTAGCTGAGAAACCCCCAGCACCCGTTAGGTGATCTTATTTCAGGTAACCAAAGATTAAGAACAAGCACAAAGCCCATTTATCCTATCAACCTTGGTACATCAAGTGCCCACATAAAACGACGTGGACGATCAATTCAGGACACGTCAGCTCCAGTCCATTACGTGGATCACCATCATAGTCACCCCATCTTTGTGGCGTGATCAAGATACATAAATTTTTGAATCGCAATAAATACATATTTTGAATCGCGATATATCATTTTTATTTTTTGAATCGCGATACATAAAATTTTAAATTGCGATTCATTTTCGTAGCACGTCTCAGACTCATTAAGGGTATTGCAGTGATTTCATCCCCAAAGTATCATTTTTCGATTGAAAAAATAAACACGGCACTGGAACGAATTGAAACTTTAAAAAGTGGACCGACCAACAATTTTACAAATTAAATACTCTTTCTGTTTTGGGTAAAACATTCTCGTTTGATAGTCAAACTTATTAAAAATGATACTTTCTGTAGTCCATTAATAATGAAATGACACTTGTAGGCCTTAATTTTTAAAAGTGATCTCTTTGAGTGAAACATCTCAAAATAAAATAGTTGATTATTTACCCGAAACTGAGGGGAGCATTAAAGAATTTTATGCTTTCATTAAACTAAAAGAGTAGATAAAAGGAGAAGGTTAATATGTTTGACCAGATATATCGAATGTGGTCATAGAAGTGGATGTCTATCTAAATACTCCTATCTAACAATGAGGGAAAAAAAAACAAAGAGTATTCGCCCGGTAAAAACAAAAATAAAGATTAATTATGTTAATAAGAGTTTATTTTAACTATAATTTTTACTTATTCGATATATTTTTTATTTCTAAATTACTTTCTAATTCTCAACATACCAACAAATAGGGTTGTAGTTACTCCCTAGGTTTCTAAATAATTTTTTTTGTTTAACTGGACACATAAATAAATAAAAAAATTAATTGACTTTGTTATAAATGTTATAATGTATAGTTTTCAAAAACTCATATGTACGTGACTCATAATTATTAAAATAGAAAGAAAAAGTAAAAGCTAAATGATAAAAATGTATTCCGAAAAAGGAAACTTACGAACCCAGACAATTTTTTTCTGGAACAATAACTTTAATAGTCGAGTTAATATGTGCAAGTGATTGAAGGGGTAATTTTACCTAAACATGTACCCTCTACGTTTCAGGCAAATAGTCTACCGGTAGAAATTCACAAGTATTATAAATAACGACATATACTTTTTATTGATAGAATCACTTATTTATATAAGGAGTTACAATTAGAGTTATACTAGGATTAGAGTTACAGAAACCTTTACAAGGAAGGAGTCACAACAAGGAATGAACTATATAAGGTAGTAACTACTAAATAATAACTACAAATAAATAAATGAATAATTAAATATTATTCTCTAATATGCCCCCGAAAGATGGACGCTCGAGAGGAGAGGCCAATCTTTTAAAGTAATAGCAGGAAGCTTTCGTGAGTAAGTGGCTTGGTAAATGCATTGACCAACTGATTAGTCGAGGAGACATAGGAAACCCGTAAGAGCCCGTCTTGAACCTATTGCCGAATGAAGTGAAAATCTAGTGCCACATGCTTCATGCGAGTGTGAAAGATCGGGTAGGAGCACATATTAGTGCCCCCCCACATTGTCACAATAAATGATAGGTTGAGTTGAGGAGGTGATCCCCAACTCGCTGAGGAGAGACACTATCCAGCGAACCTCGGCAACAATGGCAGCCACAACTCGGTATTCAACTTTAGTCGAGGAGTGAGCAACGGTGCATTGTTTCTTGGAGCTCCAAGAGTTCAGGTTGCTTCCAAGATATACAATTTAGGTATTGGTGGAAGTGTAATCATCTTTATTGCCCGCCTAGCTGGCATCGGTAAATGCATGGAGAGTTATGAGAGACTAGCGATGAAGAAGAATTTCATCATCAATAGACCCGCTTAGATAGTGTAGAACACGTTTGGTCGTATTTCAATGTTCGGTTGTGAGCCTATACATGAACTGAGAGAGTTTGTTGACTGTACAAGTGATATCGGGGCGAGTAAGAGACATATACTGAAGGCTCTCGACCACATCCCGAAACTCCGTAGGGTCGGTGAGAGCAGTGCCCCATTGGGAGTGTAGGAGACCACTTGGTCGCTTAAGAAATTCAACACCAACGAATAGTGAAGGTCACCAAGGTCCTTGTTCTTTACACTGTCACAACAACTATGAGTTGAGAAGTATGTCCTACACCACTTACTTGGCTTTTTTGTCATCAGGTGCTCATAAGCTGCAATACTTATGTTTTTCATCTCAGCGATGTAGTTCCCAAGCTCCACTATTGTACCAAATTTTGCTGCTTTCCAGAATAAATTCCTTAAGTACAAACAAGAGTTATGTTTTCTGAAGTTGGCATACATATTCCTAGCACAGTTCCTCACCTTTGCTTAAGGAAATACAGTCTCCATGGCATTTAAAAGTCCCTAGCAAACACATATATATAAACCAAATTAAGTCATAAATATATATAATAGAGTACTAAAACATATATAACATAAATAGAGTCATACCTTTTGTTGATTTGTTATCAAAGTCAAACCATTACCATTGTTGGATTGTACATCATTGCTAGTGGTTGAAGGAACCAAGTTCATGTGCTGATAGTCTCTATTTTCACAATTGCCCATGCTATAGGAAAGAAATTATTGTTCCCATCCCTACCTACAGCTGAAAGCAACTGCCTTTTGCAAAATCCTTTTAGAAAACAACTATCAAGGCCAATCACATGCCTACAACCACTAGCCAATCCCTTTTTCAATATATCAAAACACACATAAAACCTATCAAAAATCAATTCATTTGTAGACAAAGACCTTTTAGTTTCCAAAACAACTGTGCTCCCAAGGCTACTTATTTTCAGTTCATATTCATAATCAAACAACTTACTATAATGTTCTTTCAAAGCTTTCTTCACCTCATTCAATGCAATCCATTTAGCCCTACGACATTTTCGGATAGTCAATTTCACCTTATATACTTTCAGAATGTAAGCTTTCATATCAATCAGTTTCCATCTAGGATTATTTCTAATCTCATTAGCACACATCTTAGCTACCCAAGCTGGCCCACAAATTTTTAACTTGAACTTTCTCACACACTTATGTGTATCTCTCAAAGATTTAACTTGAATTGATTGTTCCTTTTGCATCATGCTAGCATACAACCTCTAATGACATTGAGGGTGCCTACTCTCACCTAGAGCAACATTCTTCTCAAGTTTGACAAATTTTAAATCATATCCATTGTTTGTTGCATAACATATGACATAATGTTTTAATTGGCCAATGTTAGCAAACCTCATCCCATTTATAGGGGACATATGGTCCCATTTGGTTGTAGGGTCAAAGACTGGATAGTGGGTCAAGTTATTTTTTTAGATTTTCCATATCATTGTCACTATCAAAGTGGGGACAATCATAATCACTGGAGTCCACATACTCACTATTGTACCCGCTTTTATCCACCTCACCACCAAAATTCCTCATCTGTTCTATAAAATCATCATTGATTATTGTTGGCATAGGATGGGTAGTAATTGGAGTGGTTGCCCTAGTTGGTTCAACATTTGGTGGTGCATGATCTGGTGGGTCAATATTTGGTTGTGCATGATCTCATGGTTGAACAATTGGTGGTGCATGATCTGGTGGGTCAACAATTGAGGAAGTAACATCTTTTTTACTCTTATTTTCAATCATTTTCTCCCTAAAAAAACTGAATTCATCTTCATGCTCAACATATATATTTATTAGTTGTTTGGTACGTCTACCAATCTGTGGGTTCCCGGGAAATGCGCCCGTGCCCCGCGCGCCCTTGGATAGGGGTGCACGTACGTACGGAAGCGGGACACCACGCTTTCCATTCCACCCTCCCTTGTTTAGGGGAAGACGCAATTAAAAATGCGGAAAGGGTGCTGTCTTTAAAAGCGCGTTGAATACGTCTCGGTAACTTCAGTGAATTTTTTGTCCAATATGGGGGCTTTGGGTTTTCTATATCAAGTTAGGGATACCAGGATATAGGAATACATCACCCTTTCATTCTCATTCTCCATTTTTTAGCGGAAAACGGAAAAGTGCAAGAAAAGAGTGTTGCGAGGCCCCACTATGGATTTTATGAAAATAGCCTTATGGCCTATTTCGGATCACTATAGGTGCTTTGGGTTTTCCATATCAAGTTATCCCTTTTTTAGGGGATACCAGGATATAGGAATACATCACCATTTCATTCTCATTCTCCCTTTTTTAGGGGAAAACAGAAAAGTGCAAGAAAGGAGTGTTCCGAGGCCTTACTAGATCCAAGATGTTTTATAGAGTCGTCATCTTTATTTTAAGGAAGAAATAAAGAAAAAAAAAAAAAAACCAGAGATTGCAAAAATGGGTTCGGAGGCTAAGTTACGAGTTGGGAACGTGCTAGGCACCCAACTCGCCCTTTCGGTCTCAAAAGTGGTTTTTAGCTAAAGTATGCTTTTTGTTATATTTATCTAGCAAATAAATAATGCATTAAAAGACATGTGATAAAAGCAAATACATCCATGACTACATTATTTACGGACTTGCAGCCGTCTCCTTACAATAATTACAAATACATTTAAAAATATTTGGTCATAATAACAGTTCTTTTAAATAGTATTTCCTAACTAAATCCGGGCAGCACAACGACTTATATTTTTTACATTTGGCCAGATTTGAAAATAAATTTTATAAATAAACGTCCTTAAAGGCTTTACATTTTAGAGCGTGGTGTGCTCGCTCTGTCCTTCTCGACAGAGGGAGTCTTTTTTATGCTACTGTTGATGCGGTTTGGGCAGAGTAACGGCTAGTTTTTAGTGGTTTTGGCTTTTTCACTCGGGCAGAGCAATTGCTCTTTCCGAGGTTTTTGGACCGGGGAAATAAGGTGGATACCTAACTAGAGGGCTAGGGATCACTTTGACCGATTGGCTTTGCTTTTGGCGGAGTTTTTGAGGCTTTATAGGAAGATCGCTCCCTATCTCACTTCGCTCACTATTTTCTCTCAGCGTAACAACGACGCGGAGAGTTTGTGATCACTGATCGGTCTCCTGAAAGTGAACCCCGAGCTCTGTATTTATAGGCTGGAGGAGGGACTCATCGGGGATTACAATTTCTCTCAGCGTGCTTGATTTCCTTGTACACCGCGCTTCAGAAATTACACAATGCGTTAACTGGGGAGCACACTGTAGCAGCCTGGGCGCGGCCATATTGCCTTGTGGGCGCCGCGCCAGAGATCCCATTAGGCCGCGCCAGAGCACTATTCAAACTTCCATTTTTGACGCTTTAGCCCCTGTATTTTACTGTTTTGCGCATCCTGCTTTGCCTTTTGTATTTTTAACTCCTGTAACTTGACATTTGTTAAGTTTTAACAGGTCTTGATATCACATGCTAGAGTTATATACCAGGGTTACGAAATTGGGGTGTCTACACAATCTCAACTAAATCCTTTACCTTCTCATCACACTATACAAACCTAAACCCATCTTCCACGCTTTCAAATGACATTTTGTAATGTATTTTATCAATTGGCTTTTTGGTTTTTGACTTTATCATTTCTTGCAATACAGAAAAGTTAAAATTCTCCCAAGGTATATCAGTAAAGCTTCCCACATAACCCATATCATAGTACCTTAATGTACTGGTCCTAATAACCCCACCATAGTGAATGCACAATCCAAAACTACTAGTCATTCTGCAAAATAAAAAATAAAAAGCCAAAAAAAATAAAAATATCTAATTGTAATAACAACAGTCCAAAGCTATGAGTTAAAATAAACGGAGGGGGGGGGACCATTTTGTTCAGAAAATTCAAGACAAAAAAAGACATATATGAAATACACAATAAACAGATGTGGGGTTACCAACTTAGCACAGTTCACCATAATAAATTGATAATTTTTTATACAAAATCAACAACATTAAACATTAATTATATTTAGAAAAAAAAAACTCATAAAGCCCTAAATTTTAAATCAATTATTTATTGAAGCCCTAGTCATTTTATTTTCAAATGTGGAACACAAGCCTGCTTAGTGGACCACACAACATGTATACATAGACAATTTCCAGTAGAAAGTGTACAAATTTAGCAAAATAATATATACATACCTAATTTTTTGCAGAACAACGAACCCAAGCAGAACAAACCTACCTTGGCTTTTTGCGAGATTCGAGCTTCTCCAAAATCGATGCTTTCCACGAACCCAAGAAGATCAAACCCTCGAACACATCCTCTAACAAAGTATCCGACAACCCTCGCGCGAACAAGCCCTCGACCTTAATGTTCTTCTCTCCATTATTTCTCTCACGTTGACCGTTGACAAAATTTCCCTCCAAAATCTCTTATACATCTCCTAAAATGTTAAAAACACACAAAGGGTATGAAATATCTACTTAGAGCTGTCAAAACGGGTAAACATGGCGGGTTTGCCTGCGGACCTAAAAAGCCCGCCACTGAACGGCTTGGGGTGGGAAAGCCCGCAATCTTGACGGTCCTTGAAACTCTTGGCCCAATCTGCCCCGCGTAGGGCCGCGGGCAAAACAGTAAAGCCCGCAAAATGGTGGTGAGAGTGTAATCGGTGTTTTGGATTTGTAATTGATGATAGAGAATGGTGGAGAAAGAAATGGAGAATAAGATAAACAGAAGGGTGATAAATTGCATATGAACTCCTAATTAAATTTACATAGACATTCAGTCAACAGGCTGTTGACTAGTGCAGAATATTCAAAAACTCAATTACAAGAACAAGATTTCATATAACATCGCCAAGCGTTTTATATAGCAAAGCTTTCCCCTTTTAACAATATCAAGAGTGAAAACTTTTCAAAAAGAAAAGAAGTGGAAAAAGAATTAAAATCTTATGATTTCTTAACTCTACAAAAACAAAAGGAAAACAAAAGAGAAAAATAAAATAAAAAATAATACACCATAGGTAAAAAGAAACTACACCATGGAGCGATCAGTGTACCCCGGATAATTTTCTCAGCTGAGATAATGTGGGGACCAATCGGAGCCTAAATGCGATGTCGTAAGTGAGGTTGTATCAATCGAAATGGCACTAGTCAGATCCCCTATGGGCATCATAGCAGGCCATAGGGAGATGTCCAATTTAACATGTTAAAGAAAGCTTGCAGGATGGGAGAGACGGGATCTGGAAGCTTGCAGGATGGGAGAGAGAGCGCGTTAGATATGAGAAGAGCTAGAGAGGAAGAGTGGAAGATTAAAGAGAAGAAGTCGGCGGTGGCGAAGCAAAGACGGAGGAGAGAGGAAGACTGAAGAGACGAAGTCGCTGACTCACTGCCTCGCTTCGCTGGACTGGACTGGAGAGTGGAGAATGTGCCGTGAGATGCTGCCCTGCCGAGTACCGCCGAGTCGCCGACTGTCGTGATATTTTATTTTCAATTTTGAATCTTTGAGTGAGACTTGGGTGACGGGAGTTGAGAGAGACTAAGACAATTTGTGATAACTGAATACTGGTAGATATGATATAAAAAGTATTAATAACTCAAAAGACTCAAAAGTCAAAACCTTAAGGCCTAAAGGCTAAGTTACACTAAATGGATATGGGCTGGGCCGCTCAATCATCCAAATCCAGAATATGCAACAAAGTCCAGAAAATGCAGGCTGCCTGCCCCCAGCCCCGCCCCAACCCACAAACGCCCGCATCCAAACGGGTATCTAATACATCAGCCCAACTGTTGGTCCACAATTATGCTCAAATAGGCTAGAGGGGGGGGGGGGGTGAATAGCCTATGATGCCAATTTAAAAAACTTTTCTTTTGGATATATATAAAGTATAGTTTTAGTGGCAATTGCAGTTTAGCGTGTTGAACATGTCTGCCGGTAGAGGCTATCGGTAGACTTGCTTTAAGCAGAAATATCAACTCTGCCGGTAAACTGCCAGTCAAATAAAATAAGCCAGTTATAAAGAAAGTAAGCAACGGAAAGTAAAAAGGCTTTAGATTTGGAGAAGTCTTAAGTGGCTGTATACGAATATATGATCAGAACAACAGCACACTTAATACTTCTTTCAAATGAAGATCTAGGAGATCAATTAGAGAATAACTTTTCTAAAGATAAATTAATTTGTAAAAAGCTCATATATATATATAAGGACTGAGAGATAAAGTATTTGAAAGAACATATGAATTTATTCAGAGATAAATTGCATATTACATCAACCTAAATAATCTATGTACAGTTTCTGGCTTTGTCCTCCCAAACCTTATTCCTTACTTAATTATTCATTTATGAATATTTAAGTAATAGAGGGCAATAGGAGACCAGAATGAGAAACCGTTATGAGAAGAGAAATTTCAAGGTCGTTCAGATAAAAGATATCTGAACGATTGAGTGCAAAGCACTCGACCTTCCATGATGAATGATTATTGCACAATCAACAACATTTGTATTGGAATACAAATCTGAAGATATGAATGCAATATCTACAGACAGCTTTTCATTTTCTTTAGACATTATCTAACATAAATCTTCAGATCTTGATCTCTGTCTTATGAAGTTTCTGATCAATCTCTTTTCTTCTCCAAGATTTTCTTCCTAGCAATCCACTGAGAGTGTCTTGCTAAGATCTGGATGAGTTCATTGCAATCTAGTGTCAAGATCTGAGATGCGTTGGTGAGGCCGATCTCATTGTAGATCTCTTTTCTTTGAAGCTCTTGAGTGAGTTCAGTTACTCGTTCCTCATCTTCTATAAGAACTGTGCCATCTCGTCTGTGTCTTGGGTAAGAGAGAGGATTTATATAGACGGGAGTCAATGTGATCGTTGAGAGATGAAGGTTTGATGTTTCTATCAGTTTAGAGATATAGTTGTTGAAGTCTATCGGATAAAGATCATTGTCCATAAGATCTTTGACTATTTGGGGCAAAGATTTAGTTCTGTAGATCTTGGAACTTGTTGTCTGTCAGACTGTGTTGATAAGTCTCTGAAAAGTAGGTCTGATGTCTGTTGCACTGTTAGGTGGTCTGTTCAATAAAGTAATTGCTTTTTGACTTTATCAGATCACGTGAGTGAGAGAAAGTCTTGTAGCTTTAACTATGTCAGGCTTTCTGAGGCTTGAACATATTTGTCTTGATTTGAACTGCTTCTAGTCTTTTCTCTCTAGGACGTGCAAAATTTAGGTCTGCCAGTGGAATGCTCGGGCCAGTGGAACAAGTCTTCCGGTTCAGGAGAACCGATGTCTGCTGGTGCGAATAGTTTAACTTGTAGCATGTCTGCCGGTAGTGAGTCTTCAAGATGTTCTGATCTTATCACTGAAGGCTTTTGACATAGCCGCAAGTTTTCCGGAGATGCGTGCGAGAAGGCCCGGCGCTTTGGAGTGCGTTCAATCATCATGTATGAAGGTAGGACTTGATCAGGTCGCACCTAATCTAAGACCTATGTGATGTCATACGAGTTGCCACGCTAATCGGTACGTAGACCTTTTAGCCACTCGGGATGACTCACTTGTAATGGGGGCAAGCAAATCAACATATATAGAATATGCAAGGTGATAAGTGAATTATCAAGAAGCATATTCCAACAATCTCCTCCTATTTGCTTGGAACCATTACAAAATGACATATACAAAGCACTAAAGCATGTAATAACATGTCCACAATGAATAATCATTTTATCACAAGACATGTCCTATGTTGATAATTATATAAGCGATGGCTTTTGTATAGTCTACTATTGCTATTACAGACTCGATAAATCAAGGTACTGAACATGTAATGCAATAGTAAAAACAATTTAGATCACTTAGTATTTTTGAAAGAGGTTTGAACAGGATCTAAAAGGTTTTAGAGTTCTTACTTGCACATAGATTTTTATAAACTAAAAGATTGTTTTGGCAAGTAAGAGTAGCAAATCCTTGAGTAAATGAATGTTTTTTTAAGGTAGTTCAATAAGGTTTACTTGTAATACCATTTTGGAAAACTTTTATGGTTCTGTTGAAAGTAAAGGATCTCTATTGAAAGTAAGACTCAATGGGGTTTTGTTTCAAACAATTTTTTCAACGAAGTGCCCTGAGGCTGAGGCATGATTCACTAAGAATCAACTTAGGGAAATGATTGTCACATTGTGTGTGTTTTCCATTTGCTCTTGGTTTAGCGAATTGAGTTATGTCATAACTCTCCTCCTATAACTTTCCTCCTTATGTCATAATTCTTCTTCTTAGAAATGCCATAGCGATATAGCGATATGTCATCACCGATATGTCATCACTAAACTCTCCTCCTTAATGGTTGCAAGCAAAAGCGAAATATTCTTAAGGGCGGTTGCAAGCAAAAAAGATTCTAGAAGAGATGGACAATTTGGTAAAGATTGACAATAAACGCTAAATAAAGCAAGAAAGTACTAGCAAGTTTTTAAATAGTACAAACTAATTTGAATATCCAAAACTACCGGTGCTAGAATCTAAAGAATAGTTTCTATCGATCGATCGAAAAACTTACGTTGCTTAGAACAATTCTCGGTGATCGGCGGATCTCGAGTAACGAAAAGAGCGTTCATCCTCGTGGACGATTAGGCGAATGGGATGGTAGGAGCACATGAAATGGCGATAATTCTAGCATACCGGTGAGCGCCGAGACCCATTTACTTGTCTTTATACGGCTGAGTCGGCGGATGAGAGGAGACAACTTCGGACGATTGATGGGATGAGAATCAAACAAACAATGGTGAAGTTTGAAGTCTTCGGTGTTGCTTGGCGAGGCACTTCATGAAGCGAGAGGCATCAACTCAAAATTTCACTGTCTGAGAACATATCAAGGGATAATTGTTGATGTCCCATGTCTTTAGTCATTGCGAGTGGTGGCGATGAGGTGAAGCCATGAGTCGTTAGTCAGCTCGGCAAGGGATTACGGTCAGCCGGAGGGAAGGCTGAAGGCTTTCGACATTAAGAACAACTTGGTGCCTTGAATCACGACCTTTGAAGCTAGAACCATCTGCTTGTCGGTTGCATCCTTGAGTAGAACTCATCAACCAATTGAAGAGGCTGTAGAATTTTTCGCGAAAGGGATGAAGAGCGAGTCACTACTATGGAGAAGATCTATAATCTTAGCTCAACGGTATTGTCGAGGAGAAATTGTTCTCCTTGAATTGTGTGACCAAGAATGTGGGGCGAGAGCCTATGCAGTTCTGAGAATAAAGATTGAGGGAGCGAAAGGGCTAGGGGCATTGGAAGAAAAGCGACCATGAAGATTTTCTCGAGGTGAAAAGAATACGCATGATAATAATCGTAATGATTTGTTTGGAAGGGAAACAAAAGATACGATGGAGAAAAATCAAATATAGTAATGTACATATATATACTAGAGGCAAGCGGGAA
>CM028380.1:147835467-147907242 GCA_013146195.2 Codonopsis lanceolata
GTCGGGCTTTACGAGGCTTGAACATATTTGTCTTGATTTGAGCTGCTTCTAGTCTTTTACAGGGCCGTGCAAAATTTAGGTGCTGCCCGTGGAATGCTCGGGCAGATTGGAACAAGTCTTCGGTTCGGGAGAAGCGATGTCTGGCCGTGCTTGAATAGTTTAACTTGTAGCATGTAGGTGGTGAGTCTTCAAGATGTTGATCTTATCGAGAGGCTTTTGACATAGCTGCAAGTTTTCAGGTGCTTAGTGCATGCGAAGTCTTTGTTCGTTCAATCATCATGTATGAAGGTAGGACTTGATCGGTCGCACCTAATCTAAGACCTATGTGATGTCATACGAGTTGCCACGCTAATCGATGCGTGAACTTTTAGCCACTCGGGATGACTCACTTGTAATGGGGGCAAGCAAATCAACATATATAGAATATGCAAGGTGATAAGTGAATTATCAAGAAGCATATTCCAACAATCTCCTCCTATTTGCTTGGAACCATTACAAAATGACATATACAAAGCACTAAAGCATTTATCAAAATATAGTAATAACATGTCCACAATGAATAATCATTTTATCACAAGACATGTCCTATGTTGATAATTATATAAGCGATGGCTTTTGTATAGTCTACTATTGCTATTACAGACTCGATAAATCAAGGTACTGAACATGTAATGCAATAGTAAAAACAATTTAGATCACTTAGTATTTTTGAAAGAGGTTTGAACAGGATCTAAAAGGTTTTAGAGTTCTTACTTGCACATAGATTTTTATAAACTAAAAGATTGTTTTGGCAAGTAAGAGTAGCAAATCCTTGAGTAAATGAATGTTTTTTTAAGGTAGTTCAATAAGGTTTACTTGTAATACCATTTTGGAAAACTTTTATGGTTCTGTTGAAAGTAAAGGATCTCTATTGAAAGTAAGACTCAATAGAGGGTTTTGTTTCAAACAATTTTTTCAACAGAAGTGCCACAAAGGCTGAGCATGATTCACTAAGAATCAACTTAGGGAAATGATTGTCACATTGTGTGTGTTTTCCATTTGCTCTTGGTTTAGCGAATTGAGTTATGTCATAACTCTCCTCCTTATAACTTTCCTCCTTATGTCATAATTCTTCTTCTTAGAAATGCCATAGCGATATAACGATATGTCATCACTTCGATATGTCATCACTAAACTCTCCTCCTTAATGGTTGCAAGCAAAACGAAATATTCTTAAAGGACGGTTGCAAGCAAAAAAGAAAAGTTCCTAGAAGAGATGGACAATTTGGTAGGGAAGATTGACAATAGAGAAAACGCTAAATAAAGCAAGAAAGTACTAGCAAGTTTTTAAATAGTACAAACTAATTTGAATATCCAAAACTACCAGTGCTAGAATCTAAAGAATAGTTTCTATCCTGATCAGAAAAACTTACATTCTTAGAACAATTCTCAGTGATCGGCGAGATCTCGATGATGAAAAGGCGTTCATCCTCGTGGACGATGGAGCGAATGGGATGGTAGGAGCACATGAAATAGTGATAATTCTAGCATACGGTGAGCCGGACCCATTTACTTGTCTTTATGCAGTCGGTCGGCGGATGAGGAGAAGACAACTTGAACCGAGTTGATGGGATGAGAATCAAGAACGAACGATGGTGAAGTTTGAAGTCTTACGGTGTTGCTTCGAGCACTTCATGAAAGCGAAGGCATCAACTCAAAATTTCACCAATCTGAGAACATATCCAAGGGATAATTGTTGATGTCCCATGTCTTTGTAGTCATTGCGAGTGGTGGCCGATGCGGTGAAGCCATGAGTCGTTCGAGTCATTCGCTCGGATTACGGTCCAGGAGGAAGGCTGGAAGACTCCTGAAAGGCTTTCGACATTAAGAACAACTTCAGTGCCTTGAATGCAGCCTTTGAAGCTAGAACCATCTCTTGTCAGTTGCATCCTTGAGTAGAACTCATCAACCAATTGAAGGCTGTAGAATTTTTCGCGAAAAGAAAGGATGAAGACGAGTCCACTACTATGGAGAAGATCTATAATCTTAGCTCCAACAGTATTGTCGAGGAGAAATTGTTCTCCTTGAATTGTGTGACCAAGAATGTAGGACTGAGAGCCTATTCTGGTTACGAATAAAGATTCAAAGGGAGCGAAAGGGCTAGGGACGCTGTTGGAAGAAGAAGCAGCCATGAAGATTTTCTCAGGTGAAAAGAATACGCACTGATAATAATCGTACAGATTTGTTTGGAAGGGAAACAAAAGATAACGATGGAGAAAAATCAAATATAGTAATGTACATATATATATTCAGTACTTTCTGAGAATGAGCAGGAAGAACACACTTTTCAAGAACCGTCGTTTGAGTATCCATTATAGAGCTGTGATGACTGTTATGTGAAATGGCGAAGTAATTATGTCAAAGGTCTTATTAGGAGTGGACGTGTTTTCTTGGAAGGGCGGCGATTCATGATTTACGATATTAAGTCATCTAGGGAGTATGAATAAGGACAGCTTTGAGACTTAAATCGAGGTTTCTCATTATCTAGATAGATATTAATGATGGTAAAGAGTACTGGATGAAGAGAGGAAAATTTGTGTTGACATTGATAACTTTCTTTAGAAAAATGATACAAGTTTAAAATACGAACCTTTGAAAAATGTGATATGTATTGAAATTCTAAAATTTTCAGAAGATAATTTATGAGGCATTCTGAATCATCTACATAATCCTCAGCAATCTCTCAAATCTTTAGAAAGTTTTAGAATTTTAAATCAGTTTTTAAAGAAGTATTTCATAAAGTAGAATATGTTTTTCAAAATAGTAAGGAATTTTGTGTTCTTTGTTTTTAGAAGATAATTGTACGGGGCTTTCTGAATCATCTACACAATCCTCAGCAATCTCCCAAATTTCTTATAAGAACGTAGAACAGTAAAAGACTTTTCGAAATTGATACCATTTTTTTTGAAAAATAAAAAGACTTCTTAAACATTTTGAATAGCACTAAATGATTTCAAAGGACGTTTTAAGTCATGAATGTCTTCACAAGGGAAAGAGCAACAGAGATTGAAGTCTGTTGTTAATGAGATTGTGAACGACAGAGGTGGACGTCTGCAGTTCAAGTTTGACCGGCAGACATTGAGGTCTGCCGATACAACTGATAACCTTAAGGAAGTATGTAGCAGTAATGAAAGTCTGCTGATACCAATTGATAACGGCGGATAGAAGAGGAAGGTGAGTAATTATGAACATATTTGCTGATATCAATTCTTGGATATGCGTGGTTATCAGTCTTTTGAACACACGAATGATGGTAGCCATAAAATAGCTATTATACCAATTGAATTTTGTTTTCAAGAAGGATGGAAGTCTATTGATATTTAATGGATAAAAGATAGATGATCAGTAAACTAGAGATTGAGGTATGCCGATGTCAAATGAATGGATGACAAGAGAGTCGGCATAGATGAAGGTCTGCTGATGAGGGAGATCAGCAGGAATAAAATCTGCTAATACATGATGTGTATAGATAAGTTTCGCAGATAAGAAGGTTTGCTGAATAAAGAGGGAACAACAGAGATTGAGGTCTGCCGATACCAAATGAATGAAGAGTTTTTCAGCAGGCTTTTCCTTTGGGATGCCTTGGCTTCTGGAAGGATGGACCATATGCTTCATCGGCAGATGAGAAAGAAACAGAGGTGGAGAGAGAGCCGAATGCTTCTTCTAATTAGAAGCAACAGCAGTGATAACAGCAACAGTGGTATCGTTACTTGAAGAAGACTTCTCTAGTTGGCTCCTCCTCACTGGTAGAGTACTTGTGTTTTGATCTTTTTAGAGAGAGAACAGTGTCTGCAGGTGTCTGATGTAGATGGGGTAGAATGTAGAGTACGGGCAGACTTCCTTTATGCCTTTGCAGCTGTTAGGAGGTTCAGCTGCTTCATCGGCAGGGATCAACTGATGACTATGCTTCTTCATTATAGAATCCCAATTGAATGATGAAAGCATTTGGAAGCAAAACGGAAGACAACAACCATTCAAGTTAGAGCACTTGGATCACAGAGAAGCAAGTAGCTCATACCTAGTTTGGCTGATGGTTCTGAAGAAGAAGATTGAGTTTTGCTTCAAGGTCAACAGCTAAGATGATGACTAACCTTTTAAGGGAGAGAAGTCATCTTTGTTCAAGACAAAGGAAACAAGAACAAATTGAGAGCAAAGTTGTCTTTGAACGAAGGAAGCAGTAGATAAGAAAAAGAATTAAAAAGACTGCTTGTTCCTCGGAAGGTCGTTTGTTTCAACAGCAGAGGTAAGGTCTACCGTTGAAGCTATAGAGACCTGAAATTATGGATGGGAATTAAGATTCACCGGAACATCATGGGTTTAGATGAAGTCCTTAATTCCTGATGAAGTAGTTGCAAGGTATACAGTTCCTTCTAAGAAATCCAAAACTGAAGTTATCCACAGTCCAACACTAAATTATATTTATTATGTTGAATAGGAGTGCTCATGGTTAAGGATTGGTTTGTTGTTGGGTTAACAACAAAGTTATATTTGCTGTTTTGAATTCGGAACAAAATTTTATGATAAGTACATATACCGAAATCATAATCAAATATAAGATTTCATGTTATCAAGGAATATTCATGCAAAAGCAGATAGAGATGAAGTAAAGATGCTATGAACGAGTTCTCATTTAGGTCAAAGTAAGCTTGAATACAAAGAGGATCTAAAGATTACAAATGTTGATTATTGGAATAGGCTTCGTGATAATTTAATTATCACCTTGCATATTCCAAATATATTGATTTGCTTGCCCCCATTACAAGTGAATCATCACGAGTGGCTAAAAGGTCTACGTACCGATTAGTGTGGCAACTTGTATGATTTCACATAGGTCTTAGATTAGGTGTGACCTGATCTAGCCTACCTCCTATATGATGATCAAGACAGACCAGCACTTCAGATTGCACGTAGCACCGGAAGACTTGCAACAATGTCAAAAGCCTTCAGCGGCAGACACACCACAACACAAGTTAAAAAGCTCGTACCGGCAAACATCAACTCTTCTACATCAGAAGACTTGTCTTCCACTGGTTCGAAGCTCTCAAATGGCAGACTTTAAAATCTGCATGTGCTACAGGGAAAAGTCAACTAGCCGCTCAAATCAAGATAAATATGTCTGTGCCTCATAAAGCTTGACATACTTAAAGCTACAAGACTTTCTCTCATTCAAGTAGTCTGTTAAAGTCAAAAAACAATTACTTTATTGAACAGACCACCTGACAGTGCAACAGACATCATACCTACTCTTCAGAGTCCTATCAACCTAGTCTGACAGACAACGAGTTCCAAGATCTACAGGACTAAATCTCCACCCCAAACAAGTCAGAGATCTTATGGACAAAGATCTATATCCGATAGTCTTCAACCACTACATCTCCAACGGATAGAAATCTTCGAGTCCTCATTTCTCAACGATCATATTGATTCTCTCCTATATAAACCCTCCCTTGTGCTCAAACAAAAGGAGGAGCTCAACACAACAACAAAATAACAGTGTAAGCTACATCGAAGATCATCTATCGATACATTGTGAGCAACGAGTAACTCAATCTACTCAAGAACTTCATAGAAAAGAAATCACCAAAGAGATCGTCTTCACCAACGCATCTCTGATTTCTACAACAGATTGCAGTGATTTTATCCAGCTCTTAGCAAAACACTTTCAGTGGATTGCTAGGAAGAAAAGCTTGGAAAAGAGAGGAGAATGATTAGAAACTTCAAAAGGTAGAGATCAAGATCTGAAGATTGATGTTGGACAATGTCTGAAGAAAATGAAGAGCTGTCTGTAGATATTGCATTCATATCTTCAGATTTTTATTTCTATACAAATGCTGTTGATTGTGCAATTATCAATCATCATGGGAGGATAAGTGCTTTGCACTCAAATCGTTCAGATATATTTTTATATCTGAACGACCTTGAAAATCATCTTCTCATAACAGTTTCTCGTTCTCATCTCCTATTGTCCTTTGCAAGCTTAAAAAGATCCTTGAATGGATAATTAAGCACGGATTGTGACATAGGAAGAGAAAACCAGAAACTGTACATAGATCATTTAGACTGATGTAATATGTAATTTATCTTTGAATAAATTCATATGTTCTTACTAATGGTTTATCTTTCAGTCCTTAAATATCTATGAGGTTTTTATAAACGATTTATCTTTAGAAAAACCATTCTCTACTTGATCTCCTAAAACCTGCATTTGAAAGAAGAAATAAGTGTGCTGTTGTTCTGAACATATATTCGTGTACAATCACTTATGACTTCTCCAAATCATAGCCTCTTTACTTTCCGCTGCACAAATCTTTTACAAGGCTTTTGATTTGAATAGACTGATTATCGGCAGAGTTGTTACTTCTGCCTTGGGAAAGTCTACCGATAGCCTCTACCGATAGACATATCCAACTTGATAATCTGTATTTGCCAACTAAACTAGGCTTTATGAATATCCAAAAGAAAAGTTTTTTAAATTGACATTATAGGCTATTCACCCCTCCTCTAGCCTATTTGAGCATTATTGTGGACCAACAATTGGTATCAGAGCAGGCTCTTCTAGCTTTATTCCAGGACTAATCTCCTGAGAGTTGTGATCCTCGAATGCTCAGTTCAAATGCATGACAAAAGAAAAACTTGTTTTATTTCTCTAAAAACTTTTGTCAAGGATTTCAGTTTGAGATAAATATTTTTGAAAAATATTCCTATTCTGAAAAATTGTTTTGTTTTCAAAAATATCATGAGTTGGATGATTATCATGATGATTGAGAGATACTTATTCATACGACAGATATCTATATCAATTGGCACTACGAATAACTATCTCCAGATGAAATGAAAATTTTCAGATGGATGCTTCAATTGAAAGGACTTCTGATTCAAGCTTTCTTGACATAAGGCTAACGATTGAAATCAATCCACACCTTCTCGAGAAAAAGAAATTTTCGTTCATACTTATTCTTTTGAAAAAGGTTAAGAGTCAAAAACTCTATATCATGAAACATTGATTGATCCCTCTGTTATATGATATTTAGTTTCTAGGAACTTGGCCCATGTTTCAAAGAATTATCTGAATCTAAGAAAAAGAATAAAAAATCTTACAAAATTGTTTGCAAAGGAAATCTACTCTTTAGACAACATCTACTACAGATTTATCAGCTCAGATTCAAAAAGACTTTGTCTGAAGAACATCAATCTCGATCCAGATAACTGTCAAAAAGGTACATCCCTGTCTTGTGCTCTCTCTCTTCCTATCTTTATCTTTGCACAAAAAGACCAAGGGAGAATAAGAAATTCAAGATCCAGTCTTTCCTTCTCATTGATCTTCTTGAAATACTTATTCTCGTATCTAGATTTTTCTGGAGCTTCCTAAAGCTCATAAAATGTTGCTAATGATCTTCTTGATTCTTATTTAGTAATGTGTTTTCTCCAAAGATCAATAAGCACACTTTATTATCTTTCTTCAAGTTCCAAAAGGCTTTGACTGATCGTACAGGATCCTTCTCACCTGATTCAGTCTTCTTCCTTCTGGATTATGATCTATTCCTGTTCTTCATTTATGATTCCATGCTAATCATGATTTTGAATATATCATCTCTGCATAGCTTTATATTTGCTTACTCTACTCTTGTCTATTCTCAAAGCAATATATATAGCTAGAGTAATTCATCCCATCATACTTTGCTTTCTTTCTTACAGTATGATCTATGACTTACTCATCTGGCGTGTTGCCTCATTTTCTTTGAAGTGCTCTTCCGTTGCTCGACACTTCATAAGCTCAGTTTTATGTGCTGACTTATAGAAGTTTTTACCTTGTAGACAATGTGCAAACTACATGGGTATTTTTGCATTTTCTACAAAGGTTGAGGTAAAGCTTTAGAAACTGACTATTTCTTAAAAGCCAAAGACAGGTTTCTTAGAATCTTGGTAAAGATAAAAACGACTTTCAAATGTGGGAATTGTACTTCCCAAAACACTCTTTGAAAAGAGTTATGTTTTGTCAAATCCCACTAAAATGATTTTATCCACTTAAAAACGTTTCATTCTTTCAAAGAAAGCCAAACCTACTTTTCAAAACCTTTTAGCTTTCCAAAAAGGTGACTTTACCGGATATCTAGAAATTTATATCAACTCTCACTCTTCCCCATATAACTTTTATTGTAGAGTAGTTGAAAAGGACTTTTTACTCTTAAATGAGTCAGTCCATTGTCTTGCCTCAGCGAGTATTTATAGAGACCTTCCTTCCCCCTTCTATATCACTCGCAAACTACTTCAAACACTATGATAGACACTGATACAAGATCCCCTTCTTCCAAAATGTTACTTAGGAGAATTCTTAGCACTAGATCAAGGATACTTCTCAACAACTTGGAATCACTCTTTCGATTCTTCAGAAGTTGTTTCAAGGATTTCTCTCGCGTGAAGACTTGCCTGAACAACCATTTAGCATGCCTCTCCCAGATTCCTGTGACTATGCTCATGTCAGCCACTCCTTCAAGGCCTCGTAGACCTTCTACGTGATCCTTAGCTGACATGGTTCTCTCATGAGATTTGCTCTTTTCACAACAGCAGACTTTAGAAAGGAAGTCCTGCTAGTTTGTGAAGGTCACCATGGCTTGAGAGCTAGCTAATAAGAGTAGGATTAGGAGGCGACATGATCACATATCTGCATTTTTCAAAATGTAGAGATTCCATTTGGCTGCCTCGTTCGACCTCGATCTAGGACCTGTATTCCGTTTTCCAACCGGTTAGCTGAATCTGGGTCCATGGTCTTCATATACATCTCCTTGTAACATCCTTATCTTTAGATATGTATCATGTGTTTAGATTAGTTGTTTAAAAGGAGTAGTTAAGTCATTGGAAGATGTAATGAACTCTGTAATCTTTAGATATGTATCATGTGTTTAGATTAGTTGTTTAAAAGGAATAGTTAAGTCATCGGGCTTGAGAGCTAGTTACAGATACCGGAAGATGTAATGCAGATAAGTGATCCTGTCGCCTCATCTTCCTTCTCCCATTAGCTAGCTCTCAAGCCCAGGTGACCTTTACAAGTTCGCAGGACTTCCTTTCTAAAGTCCGTTGTTGTGAAAAGAGCTAATCTCGTGAGAGAAGCATGTCAGCGAAGGAACAAGTAGAAGGTCTACAAGGCCTTGAAGGAGTGGCTGACATGAGCATGGTCACTGGAATCTTGGAGAGGCATGCTAAATGGTTGTTAAGGAAAATCTTCATACAAGATGAATCCTTGAAACTAACCAAATAACTTTCGAAGAATAGGAAGGGTAATTCCGAGTTGTTGAGAAGAAGCCTTTATCTAGTGCTAAGAATTCTAACATATATGAAGAAAGAGATTTTGTATCAGTGTCTATCATAGAGTTTGGGGTAGTTTGCGAGTGATAGAGAAGAAGGAATAAATGTCTCTATAAATACTCGCTGAGACAAGACAATGGACCGATTCATTTAAGAATAAAGAGTCCTTTCAACCACTATCATTAAAGTTATACGGGGAAGAGTGAGAGTTGGTATTAATTTCTAGATATCCGGTAAAGTTTCTTCTTTGGAAAGCTAAAAGGTTTTGAAAAGAAGGTTCAACTTTCTTGAAAGGATAAAACGTCTTTAAAAGGATAAAACAATTTTCAGTGGGATTTGACAAGGCACTCCCTTTTTTAGAAGAGTGTTTCGGGAAATACAATTCCCACAATTCAAAGTCATTTTTGTTTTTACCGAGATTCTATGAAATTTGTCTTTAGCTTTTAAGAAATAGTCAATTTCAACAGCTTAACCTCAACCTTTGTAGAAATTGTTAAAATAACCATGGAGTTTGCAAATTGTCTACTAAGGTGAAAACTTCTATAAGTCAGAACATAGAAATGAGCTTATGAAGTATTGAGCAATAGGAGAGAACTTCAAAGAAGATGACTTGATGATGATAGAGAAATTTTCTATTGAAAATGAGGCATCAAACCAGATGAGTAATTCATAGATCATACTTTAATGGAAATGGAAAGAAGCAAAGTATGATAGGTAAAATTACTCAAGCTTTATATTTGCTAGAAAAAAACAGATAAAAGCAGAGCAGGCAAATATAAGGCTATGCAAAGATGATATATTCATGATCATGATTAACAGGGAATCATAAGCGAAAATCAGTCATATATCATAATCCAGAAGGAAGAAGATTTGACTGAATCAGGTGAAAAAGTTCCTGTACTTTCAGTCAAGCAAAGCTTTTAATACTGGAGGAGTGATAATAAAGTGTGCTTGTTGATCTTGAGAGAATATAAATTCCTGAATAAAAATCAAGAAGATCATTAGCAACATACTGAATAAAGTGCCACTTCCATCAATTTAAAATATGAGTTTCAACAAAAAAGAGAAAAATGATTTGGAAATAGATCATACTGTGTCATTAATTCATCCAACCAAAAGAAACAAAAGAAAAAAAATAGTCTAAATAAATGTCTGATAGATTTTACGTTATAGGTTTTATATTTTAGTTTTTAAATTTTTAAATCAAGTTTACCTTTGTCAATCGTATGATCGGGGCGGGGCGGGCTTTTTGGGCTTTTCAAGTTCGGGCCAAACACGGCCCACGGGCCTAGCAGACTGGGCCAAAGAGGCCTGATTTTTTCGGGTCTTCTAATTTGAGGCCCATGCCATTGAAAAGTCGGGTGGGCTGGACCGGGCTAAATTTTGACACTCTACATGTGGGAATTTGAAAATGTACTCGATTTTTTATGTCTTCAAAATTTAGATAATATTTAACCTATTAATAAAAAAATATAAAACACTAATTTATTGATTAGTAAAAAAAAATGGGATTCACGAAACCTTTTTATATTTAGTTTTTACTCTTAATTTCTTGGTAGCAAATTAATTATATGTTTGATACATAGTAAATAAGCACAGAAGCTGAAACATTTTTTTGATAGCTGAAATCATTTTCATTAATCTATTTTTGTTCTATATATAACTCTCATCTTTGCATTTAGTACGGGAATATTTTATTGGCATACAGAAGTCCTTAAGTAAGGCTTCTTGCTATTGGTGGATTCTTATTATTGAACCTGACATCTCAAATGCTCTTTTTCCGAATTACTCATCTTTGAATCTTCCGGTGACTATTGGGAGCATATTTTATGATTCATTTTCTTTCTTTTTCTTAAGTAAATTTTATCTTGTACATGTACAACTTACCTTTCTTCTTATTTTAAAATACATAAGAAATGTTAAAACTTATGAAATCGAACGTTTACGATCTTGAAAAACGTCTATAATTAGCATTGTGCTCTAAATATGTGTAATTTTATAAATTTACTATTTTCAAGCTATATGTTGATAAGATATATCAATTCATTTTTTGATCTCCTTAATTTATTCTTTTAATTAATTTAGTTTTTCCTATTCATTAATTTCATTTTGCTTATGTGTATTTAGTTAAAAAAAAAATATGCCGTGCTTAATTCACGGGTGCAAAAACTAGTTTTTGTAAAAGAAAATGATTTTTTGTAATTTTTGTATTAATTTGATAATTTTATGTTAATGTGTAAATGGGTGCTCATGCCCATTTATTGCTCGCTCATTTATGCACATGTTATTAAATAAACACTTATTCTTCCACCCATTATTGTCCATGTGATTGCCGCCCATACCCATCCATTGCCATCTCTAAGGGCTCGTTTGTTGTGACTGATGGCTTATGGCTTATGACTGATAACTTAAGCTGGTGGATGAATGATTTGTGCCTGATTGCCAGATAGACTGTTTGTTACAGCTGTTGAAAAGCTGCTTATGAGTTGTTATAATTATTTGTTAAAAAAAATTAAAAATTAGTATTCATATTTTTATGTATATTTCATAAAAGGATGAAAATGAGGATAATAAAATATTTATTAATGAATAGTTATCTTCATGTTTTAAAAAAAATAATAAAAAAAGCTTAAAATTTTAGCTTTTTGGCTTTGCCTTTTCAATGCATAAAGGGTGTTATATATTACTTATTGACTTTTAGCTTATAAGCTGAAACAAACATTCTAAATATAGCTTTTCAAAAACAAAAAACTAAAAATCACTCCAAATAAACTGTAACAGACGAGCACAAAGTCATTAACCTTGATAGTACCAATATTTTGTGCTTCCTGCGGAACCTTGTGATAACTACAGTATATATTGATCTAGACGCTGGATTTTCAATTCTAGTTTATTGTTACTATGTATTACTTCCCTCGGGTAAACATGGATGGACTATCTTTGACTTGATCGAGAAATTGGACGCCTCATTACAAGTCCGACGAACAAAGTTACTACTACTTTCTCTTGATAAATTGTTTACCATATTATATTGGAACATTTTACATAAATAGTCCATTTTATAAACTTATCGGCTTTAATTATTAGATTTTTCTGATATGAATCATTTGGGAGGAAGAAACGAGTAAAATATCTACGATGTCCTTTAACATGTACCAAACATTTTCCAATACAATCAAATAATATTTTGAATAGACCTGATAATTATGTGGATTGAAATGAGTAACGGGTTGAAACAGATCAAAACCCGTTAGAGCTCAAATGTCTTAAATGTCAAACGAGTTTAAATGGGTTGAGTTAGAACGGGTCGGATTGAAACGAGTAACAAGTTAAAGCGGGTCGACCCATCTCAATTCAACTTTTCTAAAAAAAAACATTAATTTTTAGTATAAAAAGGCACGAAGCGAAATGGTTAACGGGGCCGGCTCGTTCTAACCCGACCCAACCCGATAATATTATTGGATCGAAACGGTTCACCCGTTTCAACCCAAAAATATTAATGAGTTGGATTGAATAATTAGTGAGTTGGATTGGGTGAGTTAATGAACAATGAATTGTAATTGACATGCCTAATTGTAACTATGTAATATAAATGCATATTTATTGTTTCAAATGGCATAAAGATCATGTCACATAGCTACACACACAACCTTGTCCAGACCAAAAAAGAAATAAGAAATCTTGTCCATACAAAAAGGAAACCTTGAATATAGTATTTTTTGTTCTTAGGGAGGGATTAAGAATCTTACAATGACAATATGTATTGGATCTAATTCAACAATGAACAGTTTTAAGTCTACTATTTCTTCAAACAGATTATAGCTGAATAAAGAATAACTATTTGAGCTCGCTTATGGCTGATCAGGAAGTGAAAGAAACTTGGACTTATAGCTAAATCACAGCCACTGGTGCAGACCGATCAAAGCTAGGTCGACGGGGTCGTGTTCGGTGAGTCGTCATTTTTTTCGTCGACAACATTTCTTTCTCTCGGACGGTCATTTTATTTGCAAATGGTAGTGAGGTTAGTGCAGTAGTAGTCACTTGCAAAGCTCCGTCTCTGGTAGCGCCTCCGTGAACGAGTATCCTTGTAATTCCCGAGTAGTTCAATGATTCGGCGATTTGAAGTGGTGTGACTCCCTTGTTGGTTCTTGCTTCGACGTCGGCCCCTTTTTTTACGAGCAACTCGATCACATCTGCATGTCCAGATTCTACGCCACAGTGCAAAGCAGTGTATCCGTCTTCATCTCTAGCATCGATATCGAGTCCCTTCTCGATCAAGGTTCTAACTGCATCAACCCGTCCCTTGAATGCTGCCCGGTGCAGAGCTGTCCACCCGTGCTGGTCCCGCCCGTTGATGGCGGCTCCACCTTCTAGAAGCCTGTTGATGGTTCTCACCTCTCCCTTTCTTGCAGCTATACATAAGCTGTCACCTAGACGTAGTGCATCGAATAGCCTTGTGTGTCCGTGCTCGGCTGCTATGTCATAAGCTGTTTTCCCGACCCTGTTGCGGATGTCTTTGTTGGCTCCCTTTTGTAGTAGAAGCTTCACCATGTTTTCATCTCCCAAGGCCGCAGCAATATGCAACGGAGTGTCACCATCGGTGGAGTTACGAATATCAGCTTGGGCGCCACTAGCTAACAATAGCCTGGCACAATCCCTTCTTCGCTCTTCCACAGCGAGGTGTAAAGCTGTGTTCCCATCTTTTGTGAGCACGTTCACGTACGCACCTTTGATTAAAAGAAGCCTCAGAACCTCTATATGTCCACCTCCTGCCGCTAGGTGAATTGGGCCCCATGTGGACAGTTCTGATCTCTCTGTGCTCGCTCTATGAGCTAACAAGAGCTCCACGATCAACTCTTCCCCTGAGGCTGCTGCAGCCTCAAGTGGAGTTGATCCTGATCGACTCCTAGCCTCCACGTCTGGTTCAAACTCTAGCAGTAACTGGACAAGGTCGGGTCGACTTTGAGCAATCGCCAAGTGAAGTAACGTTTGACCATCAGAATCAACAGAGTCAACTGAATTCCAAGACGGATCGCTCTTCTCTAGTGCTTCTCTAATTTCATCCATGGCTCCATTAGACACCAGTTGAGCCATCACTATTGAACCAACGAACATAACTTTGATACCACTGTCAATGAATACCTGCTTCTTCTTTGTGGTAAACCAATCAAGAGGAACCGTGTCATGAGTCGACGACGGGTTCTTAACCGCTGCACCAGGGACCACAACACTATGTAACAAAAACGAATCATCACAGTAAGGGAATGATTCGGGAAGAGTCGAATTAAGAGGGAAATCATAACTGATCTCAACCGTCAAGGTTGTGAGAGGTGAAATGATCCCTGAATGAGGACGAACCGTGTAACGAGCCTTGTTGACTGGCTGGATACGAAATGCCACAGGCATAGTGTACATAACGTTGCGCAACGTGAGCTGACCGTAGCACTTGTGCCCTTTCTCGATCCTGATCGCAACCACGTTCGATGGCTCTAAGCTAATCAGCCTGTCCATCTTTCTTCTTGTTCTTGAACCTCAGCTATTTTCTCTCTAATCTAAGATCTTTCTTTGTTGATTTTCTTTAATGGGTTTGTTTAGGAGAAGGAAAAAATTTGATAAAAGGAGCAAATGGGAAATGAAGAACAATGGAAGGTTTGTGTTAAATATAGGCAAAGTGTTGCCGGCTATAACAAGGTAGCGACACTTGGTGGTGTCAAATACAATGCTGACTTGTTCTATTCGGCGTCCGATTTGTTATAACTTCTAAGACAAACAGTTGTGTTAGTTTCTATGTGTTAGACTTTATTTTGTATCTTTCACTTTCATTGAGTTTTTTTAGTTCAAGTTTGAAAAGACTTCATACGACCAGCTTGTTGCATCTCAACTTAATTTAACAATTTTAATAATTTTTAATACGCACTTCTCGTATTTGACCTATACGTTTAGGAATTAACTCATAAATACTGGTTACAAAAATGAAATTCGAGTGACCAACTAGATGAACAAATTCAACTATCACTTAAACTAACCCTTGTCATTAAATCAATTTTATATTTGAACTCTTGTGACGTAGTCATTTTCAACGGTTGGATTTATATATTCTATGTACTCTGTATACGACAGGCATTTGTTGGTCTAACAAAGCACATATTCCAAAAGCATCTTGGCATAGGAAATCTTCGCACTTCTGTTTTTTTATGCATAGGCACCCAATGGACAAAGCAACTAGATCATCTCTCTCACAAAAAAAAAAAAAATTACTTCATCCGTTTTAGTTAAATAGTCCCCGTTTAAAGTTAATTTTTTTTAAATTGACATTTTTAGCAATCAATTAGTAATAAAATAATACTTTTATTTTTTAATTATTTTAAAATTGATTTTTAAGTAAAAAATATCCAAAAATAAAATAATGAACCGTTTTCAGGAACGGAAGGAGTATATGACAACATAAAGTACAAGAGAAATAGTAAGATTTCCATGATTTGGTAAATATCCGTGGGGATCTTGAAGATTTTTGAAAGAATTGGAATTTCTCTATTCGATTTTTTCGGCTGGATAGCTCTAAAGATTATCAGATAATTATCAATTATGATTAGCTGTTAATTGAATGACTTAATTGCAAACAACTTGTGAATATAATAACCTAACGACAAAAAAAAAATATTTAGTGAACATATAAAGTATTTAACCGAAAGTAAGATTAAATTGATAAAAATGTTTTCTTAAAAGGAAAAATTTTGAAAAAAGATAATTATTTAAAAACTGACGAAAAAAGAAAGGATGACAATAATTTAAAAATGGAGGAACTATATCATTAAGCAGATGAAGCGTTAGTTTCAATATATTGGGTCTTTTCCATGTGAGTTTGAGCCTAACGGTCTGTGTTTGATGACATATTTAGGAAATAGCCTGATGTGAATAGGAATGCTGATGGTCCCTAATTAGTAGTCAATGCTCAATCAAAGTTGAGTGAGAAGTTTGTGCAGTCTTGGTCCTCTTGGAGCTCCTTCAAACGCGTATCTACGACTACAAATCTAATTGTGAAATAGAAAAAACATGTAGAGGAGTTCAAGATTTCATATATATATATATATATATATATATATATATATATATATATATATATATATATGGTTTACTAAGCCAACCAAAGTGACGAATAAAGTGGAATGGAATCATGTACTAAGTCAGATTTGGTGTGGTGTGTGCAGTTGTCATCCAGTTTGCTAGTGCCGTACGATTCTGACAATTGTGAGGTTGGCAGTGCAGTTTAATAAAGGATACTTTCCCAATAGAGCAATTTATAGGCATTTGGAAAGCTAATATGTGGGAAATTGGCCAACGGATATGGCTGAGAAGAGGATACAAATTGTTGAACTCAGTCTTTGTGTGATAGAAACATCTATAGAGGAGATTAGTTTTTTTATAGTTGAAATTAATTGACTTTTAGGGGCCAATGAAATTGGCCATAGTTTATTTCACCATTTTCTTTTTATCTGCATATCTTCTCGCAGATGTTTAAGTGGTTTTTTCCGACTAACTTACTTATATATGCCTTAGTTTATTCTAAGGATGCAGCCTAGCCCTATGCTTGGTTTATGCATTTGAGAATTGTTTGTCGGTGCTGATCACAAAAATCGAATCAGGATGAATAGTAAACTCATTCATCACTCTAGCTAACCCTTGTGATTTTTCTCCCACCATTACAAAATGGATCAAATCTACCATTATGCAACAACGTATGGATCTTAATCAATTTAAGGTTTTGATAGTTGAAAAGTTTTGGGAATCACATCAGATCGAAGATCGAATCTGGTTGAATAGATTGATGAGTAAACACGATTATCATTTGAACTAACCTTTGTGAATTAAGAAATGAACCAGAGGCATACATTTTTCCTACTACCATTATACAGCAAATGAATCTTAATCGATTTGAGATTTTAATAGGGTCTGAAGAAGAAGCCCTTTGGGTCAAAAATTGTGCTTGCAGAAGTATGGTCTTGTGTGATTGATTTTTTTTATTATTAATATGGAGTGTCATTGGACAATCAGTTAAATATCGTATGGGTAATGGAAAGAGAGAAGTGAACTGTCTAGACATAAATTTTTTTTGAGTGTTGATGAGCAAAAATATGTGTGATATTTTTTGTTGGTTTTGTGCTCTAACTTGGAGTAAATGTCGCACTTTTTATTGGCATTCTCTATGTTTGGTGATTATATGTCAATGGGAGATTGATAATGGAAAAGTGGAAAAGAATACTAGAAACATTGAGTGATAGCAGTTAACCCTCACTAACGTTATCTCGGGACTCAATCGAAGTCCTTAAACATTGAGTGTTATATAAACACTTTAACGGCCTCACATGTCCAATTCTAGGATCTCGCACTTGAGACCCAACGAACTCCAAAAGTCGTAGGATTTCATCCTAAGGCTCACATCAACTCATTCAATACTTAATTGACTAAGTGGAGTCGAAATACTAACCTTCATAATTTAGGTCGCAAGCTAATTTCAAGATTAATCAAACATCTGGGTTCCTAAACCCATTAACAACCTTTTTAATGTTTAAACACTTCAATAAGCACAATCAAACCCATTCAAGTTCCACCCCACATATACACAAGTCATAATCCCAAGTAAACTCAACATATATAAGAGCAATATATCATCAAAGAGGGTACAACAAGTCTCTGACATCTTAGCAAGATTTCAAGATAGAGAGAGAAAGAGGGGGGGTGGGGGTAATATCTTACCTGTAAGTCCAGTTGACAACAATTAATGCTAGGGGGAGGGGGAATATCCTTTGAAAACTTTGAGGGTTGTTTTGAAAAATTTCAAAAGTTGCAGCGGAAAATACAACTTTTATCAGTCAGCTGATATAGTGTTAGCTGGCTGAAGGTTTTAAGTTAGTGATACTGCCAGCTGAAACGAGAAAATATATCAGCTGGATGATACAATTTGATGTTTTGAAAAGATCATAAATTATAAGAAAAGAACTGAAAGACATTGTATAGAACAAGTAAGGAAACAACTTATGTAATGAACTGGCTGACACTTAAGTAGATTAAAACTACTTAAGTGTTAGAACAGTTTGTAAGAGCCGATGAGTAAATGACAAAGAAGTTGAAGTGGTTCACACTAAAGGTAATAATTCTCGCTTGCTTTCACTGTGGGCACACTATCAAGTTGGTCAAACTTGGATTTTGAAGTGTACTAATATTATTAATAATCTAAGTGATCACTAATGGATCATTGTACAACAAAGATCGGTGTTTAGGGGGTATGATTGAAAGTCAATCACACTCGTGGGAAAATCAAATGATTCTTTAAAGAATATGAAAGAAGTAAGAATGGCTAAACAATGATTGTCTAAACACAAACTAGAAGAGAATAAAACTATGAGACTATCTAGTTGGTGTTTAAGGATGGAACATTTCAAGTAAATGATTGTTTTGAGAGAATAGAGTGAAAGCTTCAGTTGTTTCTTCAAGAGGTTCTTGTGGATATATATAGAAGAAGTTGAAGTGCAGTCCGTTAGAAACACTTTTGAATTTTGAACAGCTCCAATATTTTGAAAATATATCTTCTACAAGATATTATCAGATACTGTAAGATAGGGCTTACTAAGAGAGGCTTCTACAAATCACAAACAAAGAAACTGGTTAGTACTCAATATGTTTATCCATAAAAGGAAACAACAGGTTGACATACTTGTTCTAGAAGAAATTTCTAGTTGACAAAAATCAGCTGGATATAAACTTGCGAGTAATTTTACTAATTATGTAATCAGCCTTAACGGGTTTAAGAAAATCTAAATTAGCATAATTCAACAATCTCCTCCGATTTGCTTAAATCCATTCACTTAAGCAGAGAGATAACAAGTAAGAGTAAAGCCAATAAATATAGATAGTAATAAACGACATATTAGTTAATCAGCCCTACAGAAGAGATTAGATAAACCAAATTATCCAAGATATAAATAGTGTATCAAAAGATAAGCACTAAAGCCGTTTTTTAAAGCATGAATTAAAGAGTGTTTTGAGAGAAGAGTCAATCTTGGGAAGATCCAGAGCCTTCTTCTGGATTTTGTTGAGTTGGATTCACTGTAGGCTTGTCAGCTGGACCTATAGGGATGTCAACTGACTGATCTTGAGGAACGTCAACTGGCTGATCTGGAACTGTATCATGTGTGGATGATTCAATTTGTGGAACAAGTACATCTTCAGTGAATATCCTCAGCCCCAGGATCCATCTCAGTTCCTTGTTCTCTTGACGTAGAACCTTAGCGCTTTCTCTATGCTTCCTCTCCTCCTGAATGGATTGAAGCAAAAGAGTCTCTGCATTGGTGGCTCTGGTAGCCCATTCCCTTTGATACATCAACACTAAGTTCCAGTCATTCATGGTAGCTTTTTGAGGGGCTCCCGTAGCAACTGGAGCTTTGACCTCTGTGGTAATAATTTCCCTCAGATTTGGAAGAATTGATGCAACCTGGTGATGGATATCATGGAACTATTGATATAGAACTTTCAGAGCACCTTCCATGTGAAGTTGATGGATGTGGTAGATATCAAAATTTTCAGCCAGGGAGACTTGGGTGGATGGAGGGGCAGAAGGGCCAGCAGCCTAGTCTGGAACAGGAGATGGCTCAGCCTCAGGAAATAAGTGGTAGTTTGTAAAACCCTCCTTCTTAGATAAAGGAAGGGAGAGACCAGACATGGGGGATTGGGAAGGAGTGGGCTCATTAGGAGAGATATCTTCAAAAACGGTTTTCTTGCCTAATGGCTGAAGCATGGTTGAATTGATGATAACTTGTTTAGATTTCTTCTTCTATGGAACAAGTCTCGGAGTGGGAGAGAGAAGAGCATCATCATCATTGGAACTCTCTGAAACAACTAAAGTAGCAGAAGGTTCCTCATCACCTTCGGCTCCTCCTTCTACTGATTTAGAGTCAGCTGAAGAGGATGATGAAGAGGAGAAGAAGGCCTGCACACCAATGTTGTGTGTGTTGGATCCAGACGAGATGAGATGTATTTGAGCAAATGGGTGAAGTAGAGGAGGAGGTACACCAATGTCAGCTCCATCATCAGTAGGCATGTCATCTTAAGTGTTAGCTGGTTTGTCAACTAAGCCATCATCAGGTGTGTCAGATAGATTTTCAACAGGCTTGTCAGCCAGAGCAGAGTGGGAAGAGTCTTGAATCACAACGAGCTAATTCAGTAGTAAGGGTAATGGAGCAGAGCCCTCAACAAGCGGTTGTTGAGTAGTAAGAGCAGCAGCAGGGCCTAACAGAGGAAGTAGACAGGGTGTTTCAACAGTGGCCTGAGAGATGGCTGGGACATCAGATGGCATATCAGCCGGTAAGGGATTTTCATCTTGAGGATTTGGTATGATGGGGGATAAGATTGAGAATTTGAGGGACTGGAGGTACTACAGATGGTTGAGAAGATGAGGCATTGCCTGGATGAGGGAGACTTTGTTGAAATGCAAAATGATTTCACTTGGCCTTGATAATGGCATCCTCAATGCATTTGATGGTTAGGCGATGGATTTGTGCAAGCTTTTCAGGGGCTATAGTGGGTGTGATCCATTCTTGATTGACTTCATCATCTTCTAGATGAGCCAATCTTCCTTTGAGGAAGAGATCAGTAGCAGGGAGAGGAGTGTAGACACCCCAATTTCGTACCCCTGGTATGTAACATGTCATAAAATATCAAGACATGTTAAAACGACTAATGAATGTCAAGTTATAAGGTTGAAAATGCAAAAGAAAAAGCAGGATGCATAAACAGTGAATTGCAGAGGGCCAAAGTGATAGAAAGCATAACAAAAAGGGTCTGGGGCGCCGCCCCAAGCCACCTATAGTGCCGCGCCACCACCCTCCATGGGTAGCGCCCAACAATTCCCCAAGTACTATATCAATTTACTTTTGGTGTAACTCTCTCAGTGCACGGTACAAGCCGATGAAGCTCAAAAGATAAAACTTAAGAGCGAAGGAAGCCTCTTCCTAGCCTATAAATAGTGGTCCCGGCTTCAGGAATTCACACACAATTCACAGAGTTATGCAGTGAGTTCACCGCACAGTTGAGAGAACGCCGAAGGAATTTTTCCTTCTAGTCCCGAAACTCCGTCAAATCGCCCCCAAACACTAAAACCCTCAGGCCAAAGTGAAACCTAGTTACTCTGCTAGGATTTTGCCCTATTCCACTGGTCCAAAAATTCCAAAAGGAGCAGTTGCCCTGCCCGAATCCAGATTCCTAATCGGCAAAAAACAAGCAGTTGCTCTGCCCGATTTCCGACGTCAGCCAGCCAGCAAATCCAGTCAAAGCAAGCAGTTGTGCCGTTCGAATCTTGAGGCGAAAAGCAACTAAATGGAGCAGTCACGCTGCCGAAATCAATCAGTCAAAAGACTCCCTCTCCCTGAAGGCTAGAGCAAGTACACCCTAAGACCTACCAGTAAGGAGTTTGGTACGTGATAAAACCCTCATGCTTTAAGAGGTAGGTTATTTAAAGTTTTTATGTATAAAAGTGCTATTTAAATAGTCCAATGTAAGCAAAATAAGTAGTTATGCTAACCGAAATTCTATAGAAAATAGCACTAAAAAGAGTCATTATTATGACCAAATTTTTATAAATGTATTTGTAACTCCAAAAAGGAGACTGCTGTAAATTTGTAATTATTTCCTTATATATATGCAAATATATATTTAAATACTTTATTTCAACTGTTAAATAAATATAAAAACATATTTAGCCAAAAAAACTTGTTTTGAGACCGAAAGGCGAGGTTGGGTGCCTAACCCCTTCCCACCTCGTAACTTAGCCTCTGAATCCTTTTACAAATCTAGTTACTTTTGGTTTTTCTTTGTTTTCTTTAAAATAAAGATGTTGACTCTGTTGATCACATTTTGAGTCCACAATTGAGGCTGAGCGTATTCCACGCGCTTAAAAGGTTTTAAAACCACCCCGCCTTTCACTGGCGCGGATCTGGTTAAAAACGGGGCACTCACAGTGGCAACTCTGCTAGGGACGTTGTTTTTATTTTAAATAAAATAAAAACGGAGGGCTAGACTCATTTCTTCTAAAAAAAAGAAAAAAACAAGTTTTTCTTTTGTTTTTGGCTAAATATGCTTATATTTATTCAACAGCTTATATATATATATATATATGTGTGTGTGTGTGTGTGTGTGTGTGTGTGCAAATAATTGTGAAATCAAGAGCAGTTTCGTTTTGGGTTCTGTTGCAAAAAGAAAATATAAAATTTCGGGCAGGATAACAAAAAAAAAAAAAAAGAGGAAGCGAAGGCTTATTATCGCTTTATTTTATTTTACTCAACTTTATTTATTATTCCTCGCAAAATATGTAAATATTCTTTTATTTTGTCATTTTATTTTGGGGATTAGGACCAAATGTAATTAATAGGAACATATAGATTCCCCGATTTTCTTTCTATTTATTGATCTGAATGGCCGTCACGCTCGCTCGTACCGTCCTTTCGAGGATTCAAACTAATTGGTCGAGAAAATCAACAATGAATAGAAAGACGGTCAATTTACTACTTTATATCTGAAAAAAAGACTTTACTGCTTTTTTTAGATACCTCACACACGTGCATACACGTAGAAATATTCCGAACTGCTACCCTCACACCATAGCCAATGTTAAAAAGCATATAGTTTTCCAGGACACTTCATGGACCGATCGGTTTTTATATCTCTAAATTATTGACCAATCCATGTTGCAAAAAAGAAAAAAAAGATGTATGCACAGGGGTTGACCAATAATTTTTATGATATTTGTCCTAGACCATTCGAATGATGGATCCCGGAAAGAGTATAGACCCTTCGCCTGAGATCAGTCCAATCTTGGGAAGTCGAAAGACAGGTGGAATACGATGGTTTTGTACTCTGGAGAAAGAATCTATTTTTCCATGAAGAGTCTCGAGATTGTCAAAACAAAGTAGGTTCTTGTCCGATCAATCTTAGGAAAAATGAATAATAATAAAATAATAAATGCACACTTTACTCAGAACCAAAAAGCCTGGAACCTTTCCTTCTGATACCTTCAACCTTTTCCTCAGAAACCTGGTCCGAATTTGGAAAGGAAGAGATAACACCGGTCGTTTGATACGGGATACATGCACAGGGGTCAGATAAAAAAAGATCAGAATCAGTTCAGAAAGTACAGATTTTGGCTGAATGACAACTGAGAATGAACAGTCTACCATGGGTACTGATACAGGGGCTCTAGGGTACACTCCTACTCCGGCTATGCAACAGTGGTTAGACCAGAATTTGGGTGCACATGCCGATCGCTTATTAAGCCAGATTGCAAACCTCATGCAAGGTCCAAGGCCCAATATTGAGGGAATCACTTTCCTGCAACCCCTCAAGAAGCATCTACTTCTCATACTCCTCTAAACCCAAACTTTCAGCCAAACACTAATCTTCCACCAACCACCAGTACCCCAATCACCAATTTCCCACCAAATACCTATTAACCAAATTTTAACCCTTTCTCACCAAATCCACCATATCATTTTCCAAACACCAATATACCCTAAAATCCAAATGGCCTTCCATTTCCCATCACTAACCCACTCCAAAATAGCCCACATATGGACCCCAGAAGCTATACCCATCCAGGACAAGTAACAACCTATTTACCCTTCAATGATCCTGGTCGTCAGCCATAAACCACAAATAACCCACCTTCTCAAAATCCTTACCAAATGCCTCAGTCAATCTTAGAAATAAACCCAGCTGCCCCAAATCCCTCAATTATATACCAATACCCAACACCATCTCCTACAAAATTAGAGGCATATATGGAGAACCTAAAAGGAATGATGCTCAAAGTTTTGACCAAAGGGGAATTTTCTACAAGGGCATTAACGCTGCAGCCTTCGGCTATGCTACCCTCAAAATTTAAAATGCCCGATATAGAAAAATTCGATGAGACTGGATGCCCTATCTCACACCTAAAATCTTATTCTATCGGCATGTAGTCAAGAGGGGCTAGTTTTGAAGCCATGGCCTCTAATTTCCACCTCACCTTGATAGGGGCAGCTAAGCAATGGCTAATGCTAGCAGAAGGTAGTACAATGGGTACTTGGGATCAAATAGCTAAGGAATTCCAAAAAAGATACAAGGACAATATCAGTTCTGAAAATAAAAGAGAACTTGAGGCGTGCACCCAAAAGGAAAAGGAAACCTATGTAGACTTTGTAGCCAGGTGGAAAAGAAAAATAGCTCAAACATTGGACAGGCCTGATCCGACTGAATCGGTCAGAATGTTCATCAGAAATCTCCAACCCATTTACATGGAGCATATGCGTTATCTCCCTTATGGTAACTTCAATGAAATAGTGGAAATAGGGATTCGTATCGACGAAGATATACGCACCAGACACTTGAAAGTCGGTACACCTCCTAGCTCATTCCGCTACTCAAAAAGGAAAACAGCCGCATTAGGGTCAGCTGTCCACATGGTGGGAAATATACCTACTATGCCACCAACGATTTTCCCTACCCAAAGCTACAGAACTGTACCATGGTCCTACGGAGTAGATAGGTCCGTCAATATAGTTGGTGGAAATAACGGTCCAAACAGAAACTTCAGGGGACCAAACAGAGGGAATAGGCATTATGATGAACTGTAAGCTCCCCAATCATTGATATTGCAAGGGCTGTGAGTGCCCCGGGAGATTTCTCCATATCCCACGCTCCCTTTTTTAGGGGAACACGAGATTCAGCGAAGACATCACTTTTTCATTCCATCTTCCCTTGTTTAGCGGAAAACGAAATTAAAAGTGCAAAAAGAGTGTTGTCAAAAGCGCGTTAAATACGCCTCGGTCACTGAGTGTGCTTTAGTCCACTATGAGTGCTTTAGATTTTTATGTATCTCATCCTCTCTTGTTTAGGGGAAAACAAGATGCAGAAAATATATCACCCTTTTCATTCCATCTTCCCTTGTTTATGGGAAAACGAAATTAAAAGTGCAAAAAGGATGTTGCAAGAGCGCATGGGAATACGCCCGGCCTCACTGTGCACTTGTGTACATTTTGGATCACTATGAGTGCTTTGGGTTTTCCGTATCTCATCCTCCCTTGTTTAGGGGAAAACAAGATGCAGAAAATGCATCACCCTTTTCATTCAATCTTCCCTTGTTTAGGGAAAATGAAATTAAAAGTGCAAAAAGGATGTTGCGAAGAGCGCGTGGGAATACGCCCTGCCCCACTCTGATCCAAAATGTTGTAACAGAGTCGCCATTTTTATTTTAAGGAGAAATAAAGAAAAACAAAAAATAACCATATTTGGTAAAGGGTTCGGAGGCTAAGTTACGAGTTGGGAAGGTGTTAGGCACCTAACTCGCCCTTTCGGTCTCAAAAATAGTTTTTGGCTAAAATATGCTTTTATTATATTTATTTAGCAGATGAAATAAAGCATTTAAACATATATTTATAAATATTTCGCCACAATAATGGCTCTTTTTAGTGCTATTTTCTATAGAAATCCGGGTAGCATAATTGCTTATATTTTTACATCGGGTTGGCTGAAAATAGCACTTTTAATTAAACCTCTTAAAGGCTTACCTTTAAGAGCGTGGGGTGTGCTCGCTCTGTCCTTCCGGGAGAGGGAGTCTTTTGCTGTTGCGGAGATTCGGGCAGAGTAACTGCTTCCGTAAGTTGCTTTTAGGCCTCGGGAAACAGGTGGAGCAACTGCTTGCTTTTTGCTGTTGTTTGCTTGCTGCAGGCGGAAATTGGGCAGAGCAACTGCTTGTTTCTGATGGATTTGGCCTCTGGATTCGGGCATAGCAACTATTCTTTTTGGGATTTTTGGATCAAGGAAATAGGGTGGAATCATAGCGGGGAGGCTAAGGTTCACTTTGACTGGTTGGTTTTGAGCTTGGAGGAGATTTGACGGAGCTTCAAGGCTTTTTAAAGGAGGGGAATTCTCTTTCAAGATGATCGCTCTCAGAACTCACTGCGTATTTCTTCAGCGGTATATTAGCTGTGTGCGGAGAGTGTGTGAATTCACGAAGCTGGGGCCTTCTATTTATAGGCCGAGAAGGGGACTCATTCGTCATTAAGTTTTCTCTTTTGTGATTCACGGCTTGTACCGCGCGCTGAGAGAGTTGTACCTTAGGCAGAAAGCTACAGTACACAAGGCACTATTGGGCGCCACCCATGGAGGGGGTAGGCACCGCGCCAGCTATGGCTGTGGGTGGTGCCTGGCTCCTTTTTTGGGGTGCTTTTTGACACTTTGGCCCCTGCATTTCACTGTTTTGCGCATTCTGCTTTTCCTTTTGCATTTTAAAACCTTGTAACTTGACATTTGTTAAGTTTTAATAGGTCTTGATATTTATGTCATGTTACATACCAGGGGTACGAAATTTGGATGTCTATAGAGCCCCTCAACGATGGAGTTTACGGGTAACCCGAAGCTTACCGAGTAAATGAACATCATTGATAAGAAATAGACTCCCAAATTTCGTGAAAATTATAATTAGGAGTGATGTAATAGGTAGCATGCAACAGTTTATAATGCATTTCAAATCTCACATGTCCTAGACATATTTAGTCGGTTATAACATGTTATCGTAGTTTTTAAGCAGATATGCAAATTTATATGCTCTGATGGTCGGACCTATCGAAATAGGCTGCCTACGTATCCCTTAATAAATGGAATCAGACCAAACGTAGTTCGGCCGATGCAAACGAACAACAGTCATACTGGTGGGATCCTGTTCATTCCACGTCCCGGGGTATGCACCCCTTGAGGAGATGATCCAAACTCAAACTGGGTGGGATGCTTGATTATTCCATGTCCCAGGGTATGCACCCCTTGAGGAGATAATCCAACTCAAACTTCAGATGGGATTTGATCATTCCACGTCCCGGGGTTACGCCCCTTGAGGAGATGATCCTATGCTACTCCTAGAAAGCAGGAAATTTGATTATTCCACGTCCCAGGGTTACGCCCCTTGAGGAGATAATCCTACCGCTACTCCTAGAAAGCAGGAAATTTGATTTTTCCACGTCCCGGGGTTACGCCCCTTGAGGAGATAATCTCACAGCAACTAAGATAACATGCATGAAACCGATCTTTTTCCTAAGTGACCGGGGTATGCACCCCTTGCGGAAAAAGACCCAACAACCAGGTGGGATATCATCATAAAACATTGTATCCTCAGGGATAGGCACCCTTCATCAAACACAATGGTAGGACCAATCTTTTCCCTAAGTGACCTAGGGTATGCACCCCTTGCGGAAAAGATTCAACAAACCATTAGATGAGATGCATGCATGTAAAATATTAATACTTTACCTTTCCTTACCTTCTCTTGCTTTTGTTTTGTCTTTCTTTTACTTTGTTGCTTTCTTTTCTTACGCATCTTTTCTTTCTTGTTGCATTTTTTGGTTGCATCTTTTCTTTTTGCTTCTTTTCTTTCTTTTGCTGCATTTTTTCTTTTTTTGCTGCTGCTGCAGGTATCTTGCTGAGGATTATAATTTTTGCTTCTCTGACCTTTTCGTGGCTAGCTTGCTGGAGATATGAGCTTTCTTTATGATGGATGGCCGTCACTTTTTGTTAACAAAGCTAACTTTGTTAACTTTTCGTTAAGCTTCTAGGGCCTTATTGCGATTTGGGCAAACTTAAGAGTTTGGATGCTGCGCCTTGAACTTTGGAGGGGGGAAAGTGAAACTTTCCTTTTCTTCCTTTGTAATCTCGGCAGAGAGTGAGCAGTAGCTCACTTTCTTCATTTTCATTTCTTCTTTGTTCTTTCCTTCGATCTTTTCCTCCTGCCATTGTTGCCCGTAAGATTTCTCCCTCATTTCTTCACCTTTTCTCGATTTCCTTTCACCAAATTGATTGTTTTACTTGATAGATGGCTTCTTTTTCGCGATCTCGGAAGGGAAAGGCACCGATGTACCTAGATTCGGGCGAGGAAAGATGGGAACTTCCTCCTTTGACCCGAAATCACGTCAAGTATCTCTTTTCGAAGGATGACTGGGGCAATATCCTTCATGATCGGCATATGCATGTGTCTAATCTTCGATTCCCGTTGTAAGTTTCTTTTTCACAAACCCATTTGGTCGATTTTTCAGATCTGCTGGATTTCTTTGATGTTTTGGACTTTTGGAGTATACATGCTCTTGATTTTGATGCTTATGCATGCAATTTATATGCTAGAATGATGCAATTTGGCAATTATTCATAGCAAAAATATGAAATTCATGCTATTTGATTTTGCGATGCATACTTGAGCAATTGGCACTATTTGATTCCGCGATGCATACTTCATGTAACTGATATGGTTTGACTATATGATGCATGCTTGGGCTTCGGAATACTTTTTTATGGTGCGTGCTTATGCAATAGACTTTTCGGATACATGGCATATATTTTTTCGGATACATGCATGGACTGCAGAGATATATTGTATGCAAAATGCCCCAGAAATATTTCTTTTTTAATACTTGCAACATTTTTATTCAAACAAATGCAATATGCAACTATTTAGAGATGATTGCATGTGATAGGCTGCTAAGGCATGAATATATCATTTATCAAATTTTATCAGTCTTATGCATGAAAATGAAAATGCACCATAGGGATATTTAAATGCTTGCTAAAATGCTGCATGAATATTTCTTTTTTAAATGCGTGCAAAAAATGCAACATGTATTTTCTTTTGAATGCAAAATTTCTTTTTCTTTTTTTCTTTTTCTTTGAATGCAAGAATGCAACATTTTTTTTCTTTTTGATTCATGAATGCAAAAATGTAATAATTTTTTTTATGCAATGTGCAAGAATGCAACATTTTCTTCTTCTTTTTTTTGAATGCAAGAATGGAACATGGATATTTTATGCAACAATATATATATTTATTTTGACATGCTTAGCAAGAATAACATAGTATTATGGCATGCATATGATTTAGTGAGAGAAGAATTTTTACCTCCCTTTTCCCATGATTCTGAGATGTTGTTGTTTTTTTTTTTTTTTCTTTTTTTTAGGTGCGCAGAGCTTGAAACAGGGTTCGGGTCAGCTGCGACAAGGTGGCCACCATTTATAATTTGATGCCTTTGCAGGCACAACTTTTCATGGAGTCCTCCGGCTTTAGCGTGTTCTTGCAGGCATTCCGTCCCTTTCACAGTTATATGCCAATTTTTGAGGTTTTGCGGGATTATTGGTGGGACACCACCCATACTTTCCATTTTAGCTGGGCGGAGGCCGCATTGACCCCGTGTGATTTTGCTGCGATCACGGGTATTTCCACCAGCATTGGCAAGGCCTTGGAGCCGGACTACACCCTTTGATATCATCATGACGCAGTAGAGGATCTTTTGGGCTTTGAACCCGAGTATAAGACCGCCGATGAGATCAAGATTAAGAGCATGAAGAGCTGGTTGGAGCAACATGCCGAACATGTTGATGATAATGATAACGAGGCTGTAGCTCGTGTTGCCAGGGCATTCTTATTTTTCTTTTTGGGAATGCCATTATTCACCAACTCTTCCACTACTTTGAGGGTTTTTCTCCTGGGGTGCTTGCGAGACTTGGACCACGTCATTGAGTATGACTGGGGGCAGGCAGGCCGGGTTGAGCTTTATGCTTCTATGGATAAGGCCAGTCGGAATGATTCGCCAGTCCTTAACGGCTTCGCTCCGACTTGGGAGGTATCCTTTCCTTTTTCCCAGCTTTTTATTTTTGTTTTTGATTTTTGCCAGCATTTTTTTTCTTTTTTTTCTTTTTGCTGACTTTCTTTTCTCTCTTTTTTTTTGCAGGTCTGGGCCTATTAGGTCTTTCATTTTACTCCGGGCCCACTACGCAGCCGCATCCACGAGCCGCTATTCCTGGCTGAATTTGTGAATGCCAATCGGGTAAATGAGGATCGAGATGGCCACTTTTTGGATGAGATAAGGATACGAGACAGGATCGCGAGCTCGAGCTTGGGCACAGTGCACATATATCCCTGGAGGGGTTTGGCTGGACCATATATGACATCTCTGGAGATGAGCCGTTGCTTGATTCTGATGGTGTCCATTATGGTTGATTCATTGTACATGGGCGAACGGGTCAACCGCTAACATTTTATGTTTCCGGTGCCTCCAGTGACACCTCCTACACCTCCTCCCTAGGTGATAGTCCCAGACTTCTTGCCGAATAGGTATCTGTACCTATCGAGACATATTGTGCCTCAGAGTGATTATCCTGTCATGGCATATGAGGAGTTTCTGAGGACATTGCTCCATCATGCCCCCACAGCAGCTAGGCGTGCATCTGACGTCTCTGATAGGCCGAGGCCTTCTTGTCCAGTTCCTGACGTACAGTCAGACTTATTTGTGCATGCTGAGGATTTCTCCACCTTCGAGTATCGTCGTGATGGAAGACTTGTGGAGGAGGTTTTGCCCGATGTTGACATCCCTGAGCGGTATCAAATCCCAGAGCGGGCCCGCGCGGTATACTCTTTTCTCTTTCATTGTTGCATCATTCATTTTTTTCGAGGCTGATACATATTATATATTTTTTCCTATATCTTTCCCCAGGTTGATGCGTCTTCGTACAAGAAGCTGTTGAGGGGCTTTTTCAGCGTCAACAAATTGTATCAGCGGTTTTTGGACGAGTTCACTTGTCGGGGAAATGATGCTGCGAGGTAGACTAGGCACCGGGGCGAGGATGATGATGATGATGCCGGCGGACCGAGTCATGCTCAGGCGAGGGGACGAGAGTACAGGATTGGTGGGACCAGCCCTCGAGTCATGGGTGGCAACTTTGGCAGGAGCAGATCTTCTCGCGGTCATTAGCTCCTTTTACATGCATTTATTAGCTCTTTTTGTTGTACCGGACTCTGTTCATATTTCTAAATGCAATGTACTATTATTTTATGATGCACGACTTAAATGCGAAGACTCAAATATTCTAAGAATAAAAGAAATCTAAACCATTATCTAGGGGTAACGACACACTGCAGTTTATGAATGGATATTTGGAGTGACTAGGAAGAATACACCTTTAGATTTAAAACATGCTTTTCTGGCATTCTATGGGGAAGAAGAGGCAGCCGCCTCTTCCTGTGTTTCATATTTTTCTTCGGCCAGCAAGGGCTATGGTCTAGCTTCAGCATTTTCTTTCATTTCTCGTGAACAAACAGAGTCGGCGGTGGAGTAGTCGCATAGATGCTCGCCTAATGGAAATCGGCGAGGATCTGGAAAGCTCGGGGTTGGTAGTTCCTCAGGCTCTGCAGGAGGAATTTCGGCGAGTGCATGGCCTTAGTGCCCGGATGGCCCCTGATCCTAATGAGGCAGGTCCCAGTAATGCACCTCCCCAATCGAGCAATGTGAGTAGGCAGAACAACCCTCGACATGCAGATGAAGCTGATCTCCCTCAGGTTGGCAGGCGAAGTACTGCCCATAGAGGTGATGGCGCTGGCCTAAGTCATCCTGGTATCCAAGACAACGGTGATGCTGATGACGAGGAGGATGAGGACACCTTTGGAGGTTCTCACGCTGGTGAGGCTGGGGCCTCTTCTGCACCTCACAGAGTATATGGTCACGGCTGGGACGCCGCAGACGCTGATGGACCGTTCGAGGCTTAGCTGCATAAAAAGGGATAGTTTGGGGGAATAGGGGATATATGTAGCAAGTATATAGGCAAATGTACAGAAATAAATGCTAATCTTTACGTCTTAGACACTTATTCCTAAGTTGCACCTTATGGACTGCATTATATTATATTTTTGATGTTTTTTATGAGCTCTGTCGTGGTTTTTCTCTTTGGTCAGTCAAGACCATCTTCTCTGAATATGCAAAAGATTCTGGCAGGCTGGAGTTCAGATGTTGGGGATCTGGGGACTGCACTCTCTCTCATTTTCTCCTGTTTTTTCTCTTCTTTTTCATGCTCTAACTTTTGCCTTCGGGTTTTCAACCTAGCGAACCATTATTTCTCCTTTTGTTTTTTTTTGTGCTCTAACTTTTGCCTAGGATGCCCTTTCGGGTTTTCAACCTAGTGAGCTGGAGAGAGAAGCAATTGGAAGATATATATTTTTTCTCGATTCACGCATAATACCTCTTGAGCTTGTCGAGGTTGAAGGGCTGAACAAGATCTTCACCATCTTGATTGGTGAGGAGCACCGCACCTCCTTAATGGATTTGTTTGACAATGTATGGTCCTATCCAGGGAGACTTCTATTTTCCCCTAGTATCGACATAACTAGGGGGTTTCTCACGAAGCACCAAGTCTCCGACTTAGATATCACGACCTTTGACCTTTTTGTTGAATGCTCGAGCTATTCGCTTTTGGTACGCCCGAGTATGTTCTAGGGCTAGCAGCCGTCGTTCGTCTATTAGGGCTAACTCTTCGTAGTCGCTGTTTGACCCAGTCGATTTCAACTATGTCTGATTCCATCATCACCCTTAATGATGGGATTTCTACCTCAATGGGCAGCATAGCTTCCATGCCATAGGCTAGAGAATAGGGGGTAGCCCCAATGGGCGTACGGACCGAAGTACGATAGCCCCAAAGGGCTAGCGACAATTTCTCTTTCCAGTCTCTTCTGTGTCAGCCATTTTTCTGGTGATATTTTCTAGCATTTTGTTGGCTGTTTCAACGGCACCATTTGCTTGTGGTCGATATGGGGAGGATTTATGCCTTTGGATTTTGAATTCGTCGAGTAGACGATTCACGTCCCCTTCAAAGTGTGTGCCGTTGTCGGAGATGATTTCAAAAGGTACCCCGTATCGATATATGATGTTGGTCCTGATGAATTCGGATACCTTTCGGGCATTCAGTACTTTGTAGGAAGAGACTTCCACCCACCAAGACATATTCATGGCCATTAGATCCTTTCGAGTAGATTTGACCTATGACGTCAATTCCCCATGTTGTGAAGGGCCAAGGGGCTGTGGAGTTGGATAATATATACGGGGGCACGTGCTGTAGATTTGCGAAGCGGTGACATTTGTCGTAGTGTCGTACCCACTGGATACAATCGATTTCTAGTGTACGCAAATAGTATCCTTGTCGGATGACTTTCTTTGACAGCATATACATGTTCATGTGTAGCCCACAAGTACCACCATGAAGCTGGTTCATGACTTGCTCAGCTTTGGCCCGATCGATGCATAATAGGTTTAAGCCTTGGTAGTGCCTTTTGTATAGGCTGCCTCCGTTGATTACAAATTGCGATGCCCATCTCCGTAGGGAGACTTTCTCTCTTTTGTCTAGGCTGGGCCGGTAGATTCCTTTCCGAAGCATGTTCATGACGTCTGAATACCAGGGCTCGTTGTCCTTTTCAGGAGCAGCATCGATTATGAAGCAGTAGGCAGGAGTGGTCCTTTTCCCAACCATAAATGGTTAGACATTGATTTCTGTGGGAATTTGAACCAATGATGCTAAAGTAGCCAAGGCATCGACAAATTGATTTCTATCTCGTGGTAAAGAATGGAACGAGATATTATCAAATTCGCTTGCTAGTGCTGTCAGTTTGGCATGATAGAGCTGCAGCCGGGGATCCTGGGTTTTCCACTTCCTTTTGACTTGGTTTATGATTAGAGCGGAGTCACCATAGACTTCCAAATCTTTGGCTCCTTTTCGGAGAGCCTCTATCGGCAATACATGCCTCGTATTCAGTTATGTTGTTTGAGCATTCAAACTCCAACCTTATGGCCAGCGGAGTGTGGGAATCCGTTGGATCGATTAGCAAGATTCCTATGCCAAAGCCTCTTTTGTTGGTGGCTCCGTCAAAGAACATTGCTATTTGGTGTCATGATCGATGATTTCCAGGACACCTTCGTCTGGGAAACTGGGCTCTGATGCATCTTCTGCTTCTAGAGGCAGATCATCTAAATGGTCCGTAATTACGCTGCTTTTAATGGATTTGAGCGTGACATAGGTGATGTCAAACTCGTTGAGGAGGAATGACCATTTGGATAGTCGACTGGAAAGCGATGGCTTGCCAAAGATGTATTTTATAGGATCCATTCTGGAGATGAGCTTGATGGATTGAGCTTGCAAATAAGATTTGAGCCTTTGCGTTGCCCAGACTAGACCAGTGCAACTTTTTCTCCAAAGCTGAGTAGTTGAGCTCGCTTCTTTGTAACTTCCTACTTATGAAGTAAATGACATTTTCGATGTAGGAGTTTTCTTTTTCTTGGGCGAGCATAGCCCATATCGCTGTATCTGTGACAGTTAAATATAGGAGGAGAGGTTTATGTGTATGGGGAGGAGCTAGCACTGGTGGGTTGGCAAGGTAGGCTTTTATTTTTTCAAAGACTAGCTGGCATTTTTCGTCCCAGATTTGGTCAGTATTTTTCTTTAGGAGTTTAAATAGGGGCTTACATATTGAGGTCAGCTGTCTGATGAAACAGCTGATATATTGCAATCGACCTAGGAAGCCCTCGACTTATGTTGGAGTTTTTGGCTACGGCATATTTATGATGGCTTTGATTTTGGCTAGCTCAATCTCGATGCCTTGCTCGGTCACCATGAATCCCAGGACCTTGCCCTTGGTAACCCCGAATGTGCATTTGGTGGGGTTAAGCTTCTTCTGATGCTTTCTTAACCTTTCGAAAAAAATTCGAAGTTCGTTGATATGGGCACCGTCTGTGTCGCTGGAGTGCACGATCATGTCATCCACATACACCTCAACTTCTTTATGGATCATATCATGGAAAGAGGGTGGTGGCAGCTCTTTGATATGTGGCCCTAGCATTCTTCAGCCCAAATGGCATGACAGTGTAGTAGTAAGTTCCCCAGGGGGTGGTGAATGAAGTTTTTTCCTGGTCTTCTGCTGCCATTTTGATTTGGTTGTAACCCAGCATGCTGTCGACGAAGGATCTTATTTTGTGAGAGGCTACGGCGTCTACTACAATATCGATGTTGGGTAGAGGGAAGTCGTCTTTGGGCGATGCCTTGTTGAGATCGCGAAAATCCATGCAGATCCGAACCTTTCCGTTGGGTTTTGGAATAGTCACTATGTTTGACAGCCAGATCGGGTATTCAACTACCCGGATAAATTTGACGCGTAGCTGCTTCATGATTTCTTCTTTTACTTGCAATGACCATTCTGGTTTGATTCGGCGGAGTTTCTACTTGACTAGCCGTGCATCAGGATAAGTGGGGATTCAGTCCTCTACAATGGCTGGATCCAGCCCGGGCATACTTTGTAGGACCATGCGAAGATGTCCACGAATTCTTTGAGGAGGTCGATCAGTACTGCCCTTTCAGAACCTTGTAGGTGGCTACAGATTTTAATTTCTTTGATTTCATTGTTCAGCCCCAGATTAATAGCGGATAAGTCTTCATCTGCTGCTGTTGATTGGTGTTTTTCCCAGTCCTTGACTGACTTGGCAAGCTCAAGTAGGTAACTTTTATCTTTTGGGTCTATTTCATTAAATGACTCATTATTAAAGCTAATTAATGCGTCTTTTAATGAAGGTGCAACTAATGAATACGCGAAGACATCTTGATTATCGTTATTAGAAGCAAACTGTACAGTGTCGGTTACATTATTGAGGATCTGGGGTTTGAGATCCTCAATTTTAGGGAGCGGATCGGTAGATGACCAATCCGTAAGGCTAAAGGAAGGATGGGGAATAGTATATTCGAAACGGTCCACCAGATCTGCGGTTGTTAAGAGCTGGCCGGTCGTAGTATACCAATTCTACAAAGGCTTATCAATAATAGACTCAAACTCAGCAGGGAGGTTTTCATAGCTAGCGCCTCCATCTATCATTCCCAAGAAACTGTCTCCCAGTGAATCATCATCTAACAGGGCCAGGCCATAGTCATCTTGGTCTATAGTCCAGGGGTTCTTAATGGTGACAGTTTTATATGCAGGGCTACGGAGCTCCAGGGTAACTTGTTCCATTCTACTAATGGCGAGACTGACATCTTCGAAGATCTCCCAGCCAGGGTATCTTTTCCCATTCTGGTCTATCCAGGGCTCGGGAAACATTAGATAGGCATCTGTTTCTCCTTTCCTTACAAAGTAACCATTTAGGATTTTCCTATATGGTTGGAGAGGGGGATCTATGTAAGGACATTTTTCTCGTCCTGCCTTGCTTTTTTCACATTTCTGTTTCATGATTGTGGCTATTTCAGCTGGAGTAGGTTTGTATCATAGATCGAAAGGAGGGATACATTCCTTAAGTTCATCTTGGATTAGATTAACAAGTCCTTGCTGATTTCTGCCGAGACCCAAACCAGACATATAATTCATTTTTCGAAACATGTTTAAAGGACCATGTTTCCTAGAGATGTGGTTTTCTTTCTGGTGATGTCAGTTTCTCACCCACATTCAATGGCGTTAACTCTAGCTTGGGGATAACCTCGAAGCCACTAAGGAAAATACATGTGTCATCGTGCTCTATTTCGAGGATTGGGATGTCCCCGTTTTCTTTGTTTTCCACGATCTTATCGGCAAGAATGATTACTATATGGTTATCGTTGATAAATTTGACACGCTGATGCAGTGAGGAGGCTACCCCTTTTACCCCATGGATCCAAGGGCGTCCCAGCAACAGGTTGAAAGTGGCTGGTATGTCCAAGACTTGGAATTCTACTGGCATGGTTAGCAGTCCAATAGTCATCATTAAGGTGACCACCCCTAGGACACATCGGCTAGTGTTGTTGTATGCCCTTACTGCCTGCGATGAAGAAGCAAGCTCTGATATTTTTGTTCCCGGTTTGGCTAGCATGCTTGTGGGACATACATTCAAAGAAGAGCTGTTGTCTATCAGAACTCGGGGAACCCTTTCTTCCATGACCCCCACAATGCTGTGGAGAGCATCGATGTGGTTGGTTCCTTCCCTTGGCAGATCTATATCAGTATCACGTTTCCAAAGTGTATGTTTCCGATCATTTGGGTGAGCTCATTTGGGGAGGTTTCAATAGGGATGACTGCCTGACTTAAAGATTTAGCCAGTGTATCACGATGGGTTTTGGAAGCACAAAGCAAGCCCCAGATAGATATGTTGGCTTGGGTTTTCTTCATCTGAGCTAGCAGGGTATCTTCCATATTTCCAGTCCCAGTATCTGTTTCTTGATCTTTGCCGGAGTGGTCACCTCGTTCTTGGTTTGATTGATAAGCTTGACCATATCTAGTAAGGTGACTGACATCCCCACCGACCCAAGTGGCTTTTTCAGTGCTACATGTATTTTGGGTACCTAGGATAGTGTCCCAAGAAAGCATATTACCGCTAGGCTCTTTTATGGGTGGAAAGAAAGGAACAATGATGTATGGTAATTGGTGTTTATTTCTTTCAAACTTGGGTACACAATCTTTTTCACCAACCTCAATCATATTGATTTGAGGTAGAGGGTTATTGACTACATTTGGTCTTGGGGGAGGTTTTTCAATGACCTTATCATCTATTAGGTCTTGTATTGCGTTTTTGAGCACATAGCACTTATCAGTGAGGTGGCCACTGCAGTGATGGTATTCACATTACTGGGCGTGGTTCCATGAGTTGGGTAGAGGATTTGGTGGCCTATAGTTATCCAAAGGCTTTAGCACCCCTTGTGCCATTAGTCCTTGTAGTATTACAGACTGAGGAGCTTGCAGTTCATCATAGTACCTATTTCCTATGTTCTGGCCCCTGAAATTCCTGTTCGGGCCATTGTTTCCAGCCACTGTATTGACAGACCTATCTGCTCCGTAGGACCATGGAACAGTATTGTAGCTCTAAGTAGGGAAATTGGCTGATGGCATGACAGGCGTATTTCCTACCATGTTAATGGCTGGTCCTGATGCAGCTGTCTTTCCTTTTGAATAGCGGAAAGAGTTGGGAGGCGTATTGACTTTTAAATGTCCAGTTTGTATATCTTCATCAATACGGATCCCTATCTCCACTATTTCTTTAAAATTGCTATAGGGGAGATAACACATGTGCTGCAGGTAAATAGGTTGGAGATTTTTAATGAACATCCTGGATGACTCAACCGGATCAGGCATGTCGAGCGTCTGGGCTAGTTTTCTTTTCCACCTGACTGCAAAGTCAGTACATGTTTCTTTTTCCCTTTGGGTGCACGATTCAAGATCTCTTTTATTTTCTGAGGTAGTATTGTCTTTGTACCTCTCTAGAAATCCTTTAGTTATTTGGTCCCAAGTACCCATGATGCTATTGTCTGCTAGCATTAACCATTGCTTGGCAATCCCTATCAAGGTAAGATGGAAATTGGAGGCCATAGCTTCAAAGCTTGCTCCTCTTGACTGCATGCCGGTAGAATAGGATTTTAAGTGAGAGATAGGGCATCCAGTCCCATCGAATTTTTCTATATCGTGCATTTTGAATTTTGAAGGTAGTATTGCTGAAGGTTGCAATGCTAATGCACGTGTACAAAATTCTCCTTTGTTCAGGACTTTGAGCATCATATTTTTTAAATTCTCCATGTCTGCCTCTATTTTCGTGGGAGGGGGAGTTGGGTTTTGGTATATGCTGGTAGGATTGGGAAAAGATGGGTTTATTTCTGGCTGTGGTATTTGGTAAGGGTTTTGAGGAGGCATTTGGTAAGGGTTCTGGTACGGATTTTGGAGAGGTGGGTTATTGGCAGCTTCTGTTTGGCAGCCATGATCATTAAAGGGTAGATAGGTCGTCACTTGGCCTAGTTGGTTATAACTTCTGGGGTCCATATGTGGGCTATTTTGTAGCGGATTGATGATGTGAAAAGGGAGGTCATTTGGATTCTGGGGTATATTGGTATTTGGGAAAAGATATGGTGGGTATGGTGAGAAAGGGTTAAAATTTGGGTAATAAGGGTTTGGTGGAAGATTTGGGTTTTGGGTAATGGTGGTATTTGGTGGGTTGGTGTTTGGCTGAGGGTTTGTGTTTAGAGGAGCATGGGAGTGGATGCTTCTTGAGGGGCTGCAGGGAAAGAGGTTCCTTCACCACTGGGTTTTGGACCTTGCATGAGGTTTGCTATCTGGCTTAACAAACGATCATTTCGTGCATCCAAATTTTGGTTTAGCCACTGTTGCATAGTCAGAGTCGGAGCATACCCTGGAGCCCCTGTATCTGTACCCACTATGGATTGCTCATTTTCAGCTGCCATTCTGCTCAAATCTGTATCCTCTGTAGTGCTTCTGCCCTTTTCTGATCTGACCCTGATATTTTCTGATCTGACCTCTATGTTTGTATCCCGTATCAACCGACCAGTACTACCTCTGCCTTTCCACACTCGGGCCAGGATTCTAAGGAAAAGGGGTTTGAAGGCATCAGAAAGGGTTGGCTGAAGGCTTTCTGGGTTTGGAGTACAGTGTGCTTCTATTAATATTTTTTATTATTATTTATTTTCCCTACAATTGATCGGACAAGCACCCACTTTGTTTTGACAGTCTCAGGACTATTCCTGGAATAGTGGATTCTTTCTCCATAGTATAGGAACCTCATATTCCACCTGCCTTTCGATTCCCTAAGATAAAACTAATCGCGAAGGGCTTATACTCTTTCCAGGATTCACCATTCAAAATGGTCTAGGTCGAACATCAGAAAATTATTGGTCAGCCCCTGTGCATATTTTTATTCATATCTTTTTTTTTTTGCACAAGGACTGGTCAATAATTCAAAGTTATAAAAACCGATCGGTCTATGAAGTGTCCTGAGAATCTATATGCAATTTTAACGTTGACTGATGCAGGGGGTAGGCTGGCCATGGTGTAGGGTAGCAGTTCGGAATATCTCTACATGCGTGCACATGTGTGCGGTATCTAAAAAACAGTAATTTTTTTTTCCAGATATAAAACAGATATGACATGTCTTGCTGTTTTTTGTGGATTTTCTCGACTTATTTAGTTTGAGCGTGATCAAGCATCCATTCAGATCAAGAAATAGAAATAAAAATGAGGAATCTATCTATTCCTATTAATTACATATTGATCCTAAACCCCAAAATAAAATGACAAAATGAAATAATATTTACATATATTGCGCGATACAAATAAAGCAAGCCGAATAATAATATAAAACAGAATAAAGTAATAATAAAATAGAGCCCCAGCCCTTTTGTTATACTGCTCGGAAATCTAATTTTTTTATATATGTGTAACGGTACTCGGAATGAAACTGCTGCAAGTGAATAGTTAAATGCACAATATATATACAGATATATAAAAACATAATATTTAAAATGCTTAAAGAAATATAATAAGCATATTTTATCCGGAAACTAAAGAAAACTTGTTTTTTCTTTCTTTTTCTTCTTTTTTTTTTTTAATGAAAATGAGTCTAGCCCTCTATTTTTATTTAAAATAAAAATGACGTCCACAGCAGAGTCGCCAATGTGAGTGCACCGGGAGATTTCTCTGTATCCCGCGCTCCCTTTTTTAGGGGAACACGAGATTCGGCGAAGACATCACTTTTTTCATTCCATCTTCCCTTATTTAGAGGAAAACGAAATTAAAAGTGCAAAAAGAGCTTTGTCAAAAGCGCGTTGAATACGTCTCGGTCACTGAGTGTGTTTTAGTCCGCTATGAGTTCTTTGGATTTTTCTGTGTCTCATCCTCTCTTGTTTAGGGGAAAAAAAGATGCAGAAAATGCATCACCCTTTTCATTTCATCTTCCTTTATTTAGGGGAAAACGAAATTAAAAGTGCAAAAAGGATGTTGCAAGAGCGCGTGAGAATATGCCCGGCCTCACTATGGACTTGGGTACATTTTGGATCACTATGAGTGCTTTGGGTTTTCCATATCTCACCTTCCCTTGTTTAGGGGAAAACAAGATGCATAAAATGTATCACCTTTTTCATTCCATCTTCCCTAATTTATGGGAAAACGAAATTAAAAGTGCAAAAAAGATGTTGCGAAGAGCGCGTGAGAATATGCCCTGCCCCACTGTGATAAAAAATGTTGTAACAGAGTCGCCATCTTTATTTTAAGTAGAAATAAAGAAAAACAAAAAATAACCAGATTTTGTAAAGGGTTTGGAGGCTAAGTTACGAGGTGGGAAGGTGTTAGGCACCCAACTCGCCCTTTCGGTCTCAAAAATAGTTTTTCGGCTAAAATATGCTTTTATTATATTTATTTAGCACATGAAATAAAACATTTAAACATATATATATATATATATATATATATATATATATATATATATATATATATATATATATATCTTTATATATCTTTATCTACATTATTATAAACTTGCATTTGCAACCGCTTCCTTCTTGGAATTACAAATATATTTATAAATATTTGGCCATAATAATGACTCTTTTTAGTGTTATTTTTTATAGAAATTCGGGCAGCATAACTGCTTATATTTTTACATCGGGTCGGCTGAAAATAGCACTTTTAATTAAACCTCTTAAAGGTTTACCTTTAAGAGTGTGTGGTGTGCTCGCTCTGTCCTTTCGGGAGAGGGAGTCTTTTGTTCTTGCGGAGATTCGGGCAGAGTAACTGCTTCCGAAAATTACTTTTAGGCCTTGGGAAATGGGCGGAGGAACTGCTTGCTTTTTGCTGTTGTTTGGTTGCTGTTGGCGAAAATCGGGCAGAGCAACTGCTTGCTTCTAGCGAATATGACCTCTAGATTCGGGAAAAGCAACTGCTCTTTTTGGGATTTTTGGACCAGGGAAATAGGGTGGAATCATAGCAGGGAGGCTAAGGTTCACTTTGACCGGTTGGTTTTGAGTTTGAAGGAGATTTGTCAGACCTTCAAGGCTTTTTAGAGGAAGGGAACTCTCTCTCAAGACGATCGCTCTCAGAACTCACTGCGTATTTCTTCAGTGGTATATTAACTGTGTACGGAGAGTGTGTGAATTCACGAAGCCGGAGCCTTCTATTTATAGGCCGAGATGGGGACTCCTTCGTCATTAAGTTTTCTCTTTTGTGCTTCATCGTCTTGTACCGTGCGCTGAGAGAGTTGCACCTTAGGCAGAAAGCTACAGTGCACAAGGCACTATTGGGTGCCATCCATGGAGGGGGTGGGCGCCGCGCCAGCTATGGCTGTGGGTGGCGCTTGGCTCCTTTTTTGGGGTGCTTTTTGACATTTTGGCCCCTGCATTTCACTATTTTGTGAATCCTGCTTTTCCTTTTGCATTTTTAAACCCTGTAACTTGACATTTGTTAAGTTTTAACAGGTCTTGATATTTCATGTCATGTTACATACCAGGGGTACGAAATTGAGGTGTCTACAAGGGCTAATGACACAGGGAGTGCTGAAGCCATTGGAAAATTACAGGCCGCCGAATCCTCTGCCTAACTCATGGAACCTTGCCCAGTATTGTGAATACCATCCCTGCAGTGGTCATCTCACCGACAAATGCTACACGCTAAAAAATGTAATCCATGATCTGATAGATGATAAAGTCATCAAAAAACCTCACCCCAGGCCCAATGTAGTCAATAACCCATTACCTCAAATCAACATGATTGAGGTCAATGAAGAAAACTGTGTACCGAAGTTTGAAAGGAATGAAAAGCCATTACCATACATCATTGTTCCTCTCTCTCTACCAGAAAAAGAGCTTAACTGCAACATGATCTCTTGGGACACTATCCTGGGCAGTCAAAATATCAGTAACATCGAGAAAACCACTATGATCGGTGGGGATGTCAGTCACCTTACCAGATTTGGTCGGGCATATCAACCAAACCAAGAAAGTGATGACCACTCTGGCAAAGATAAAGAAATCAACACTTGGGCTAAAAGTATGGAATATACATTGTTAGCTCAGATGAAGAAAACTCAAGTAAACATATCCATCTGGGGCTTGCTATGTGCTTCCAAAAATCATCATGACACATTGGCTAAATCCCTAAGTCAGGTAGTCATCCCCATTGAAACTTCTCCAAATGAGCTTACCCAAATGATCGGAAACATACACTTTGGGAATGTGATTATGTTCACCGATCTAGATCTGTCAAGAGAAGGAACCAATCACATTGATGCTCTTCACATCACTGTGGGAGTTATGGAAAAAAAGGGTTCCTCGAGTCCTGATAGACAACGACTCATCTTTGAATGTATGTCCCACCAGCATGCTAGCCAAACTGGGGATAAAGATATCAGAATTGACTTCTTCATCGCAGACAGTAAGGGCATACATCAACACTAGTCGATGTGTCATAGGGGTGATAACTCTGATGATGACTATTGGGCCACTAAGCATGCCAGTTGAATTCCAAGTCGTAGACATTCCTACCACTTTCAGTTTATTGTTGGGACGTCTTTAGATCCATAGGGTAAAAGGGGTAGCCTCCTCGCTGCATCAACGCGTCAAGTTTATCCACGATGACCACATAATAATCATACTTGCTGATAAGATCGTGGAAAACAAAGAAAATGGGGACGTGATCGTGATTGAATAGACTACCACCAATGAAGTAGCTGACCCTGGCCAAAGCACTCCTCACATCGTTCCTGCCGATCCTTAAATCTCTCCTGGCCTGTGTGCCATAACTTTGAACTTTTTATTACTATTTCCCTGCAAGACAATTTACAATATCCTTGGGCATGTAATATTAATACTTCTGCACTTAATGTTAAAGCTTGTATTTTCTCAATAATGCTTCAACCGTTTTTTTTAAAAACCCATCTTTTAAATCGAGCAAGCTCATTCCGAGATTGACGAAAAAATAAAAAATGCACAGCCTTTGAACACCAACCCCTTCACTCGAGCTGAGATAGCTCGCACTCGTGAAGGAGAATAATCAAGATAACAGGCTCAAATACCAACCCTTTTTCACGAGCAGAGATACCTCGTACTTGTGAAAAAAAGAATAATCGAGATAACCTTAGACCACACTCGAAGACCAACTTTTTAATCAAGCAGGAAAAAACCCATGCTCGCCAAAAGCATAATCGAATTTGCACCAAATGCCATAAGTAGGATATTTAAAAAATAAGACCCAATGTGTGCTTATTCATTTCGTCCCAACTTACATCAAAGTAAGAAAAAATAGCCCACACAATACCAGTCAACGGTAATACTTCTTCAAGTGATTTGCATGCCATAGGTGTTTAAGCTCGATGCCTTCCTCTGTTTTCAACATATAGGCCCCCTCCTTAACAGTTCTGACTACTTGAAAAGGACCTTCCCAATTAGGAGAATACTTCTCCCAATCTCCTCGATGGCCGGTTGCCTCAATTTTTCGGAGAACCCAATCACCCATAGCAAATGACCGACCACGAACCCTCTTGTCGTGATGGGCCTTTGCTCGTTGCTTATAGTTGGCCATTCGCATCTTAGAATCCAAACGTTTCTCTTCCACCAAATCAAGATCTGCTGCCCGAGCTACAGTGTTGTATTCCATATCATAATGAGACACCCTATGGTTTGGCAAGAACATTTCTACTGGAGCCATGGCCTCAGATCCATAAGCGAGAGAAAAAGTTGTTTCTTCCTGTGGGCCCTCTAACCGATGTTCTGACTGCCCACAGGGCTGATGGCAACTCATCTACCCATCTTTCTGCTTTATCCTCAAGATTTCGCTTGAGGGCATGCAAAACTTGCTTGTTAGTTGCCTCAGCTTGCCCATTGCCTTGAGGATATGCCACAGAGGATTGCCAATGCTTCACACGCATCTGCTCGCATGCTTTTGTGAATTTCTCCGAAAATTGTGTCCCATGATCAGAAACTATAGCCCGAGGTACCCCAAAACGGCACCATATATGCTCGTGTACAAAGTCGATCACATTAACCTCACTGATGGTTGCCAAAGGCTTAGCCTCTACCCACTTTGTAAAGTAATCTACAGCCACTACCGCGTACTTAAACTTTGAGTGAGCTAACGGGAAAGGACCAATCAGATCTAAACCCCACACATCAAATGACCATGAAGCCACCACCGGAGTCTGCTCGGTAGAAGGTAACCGAGGTATATCAGCGTAGCGTTGACACTTGTCACATCGCCGAACATACATTTCTGCATCACACCTCAAAGTAATCCAATAAAATCATGTAGCCAGAACCTTTTCTGCCAACGACTATTGACCCGGGTGCCCTCCACATTTTCCATCATGAATTTCACCCAGTATGCCATCGGTCATCTCTGGTCGGGCACACCTAAGCAAAGGCCTGGTATACGACTGCCTGTAGAGGACTTTATCCAGGATAACATAGCGACATGCTCGACCAACTGATGAGTCCAAAATAATCCAAGGACGCACTTGGGCTTGATAACTCGAGATATCAGGCTTTCAATTCTATCCTTACTCTTCTAGGCCCAATCCTGAAATGGAGACAACAACTGTAAACTAGGCAGGGGCTTTCCCGGCAAAAGCCCTCCGGCGTGAGAATTAGCTAACACTCGATTGAGTAAGCAAATTGACAGAGTTTAGCCTTAGTTTAAAAATCATGTACCTTCCTCCTTTGTTTTGAGGGGTTTTTATAGCCTTCACGGGGAACTGAATAACTCCCCATTAAATGTTAGCGTATATGGCGGGCATATTAACTGCCACGTCCATAACAATGGCTTTATCATGAATGTTGAAGCGAGTTTTCTGGAAGTAACTGCCCACATCCATCACAACCGTTATTTTCATAACCAAAAATAGGAAGCCTGCTCGCTGATCCCTTGCTCATTGGGTGTTTAGCCCCCAACTCGTTGCCTCCATCTCGCAGCTCGCCATACACTTGCCAATTTGATATTTAGCCCCAGATTCTGTGGGATAAATGCTAGGCTCTCAATCTTAAGTGATCAAAGTATGGTCGGTGCCCGCTTTATAACTTCGAGTAGGACTTTAGATTGCGCGTGCTCCGCTCGTGACTGAAGAAAATGTGCCAAGCACGTGCCTTAGTTTTGGGCCTATTGGGCCAGGCAGTTCAGTAACATTAAAAGTGTCACTTTTTAGCCTTAAATCTGTTACTTTTAACCCTACAAATGTCATTTTACCTTATAACTAAAAATCGTTGTTATTGACCTCAAAAGTGTCACTTTTTAGCATTGAAAGTGTCACGTTTTAATATTAAACACTTTTGGCAGTCAACGTTAGTTTTAAAGTGTCACTTTTTAGTGTTAAATGTGTCATTTTTTAGTATTGAGAGTATCATTTATTAGTATTGAGAGTGTCACTTTTTAGTATTAATAGTGTTACTTTGTATTTTAATGAGAATTATAATAAATTTCCCTTTATAGAGTCATTTTTAACCTTAAAATGTGTCACTTTTATCTTTTTAATGTGTCACGTTTGACTTTAAATATGTTACGTTTGGTTGACAAAAGATTAAATTAGAAGACATGTGAAACATACGAATTTTGGCAACAAACATTGAAAGTGCAAGGACACCAAAACAAAATGAAGAACTTCACATTAATTTGCAAAATAGATTAATTCGGTGGTTTGTGGGAGTCCCCAAGACCTCCCGCCAAACCTTAAGTGCTAACTCTAAATCATCTTAACTGACTTGCTTTTGTAGTTTTTAGTAAAATCAAACCAACTAATTTGATCAGGTTGGTTCGACGTCACACCCCTAACAAACACATTAAATCTCGAGCCTGATCATGAAATTAGGCCTTTTGATGGACCCAAAGGCTTTACGAACAGCAAAGCAGTGGATTTCTTCAACAAGATCTCTGAACTCTAGCCAGAAATCGAGTTAACAACATTCTAATGTGAATGCTCGTTATGGAACAAAATAGAAGCAAGTTTCATGTCTACGCAAACTCGATGACTCAATGTACACAATTCTAACCAGCTTGAATCCTTACATCACAAGTATTCATCAAAACCTGACAATTGGATTGGATTAGAATGGATAATGGGTTAAAACATGACGCAACCAGACACAACTGTATAATAAACGGATCAAATGAATGGGGTCATAAATGAGTTAGGTTAAAACAGGTCGACCCGTTTTTTGTTTTGTTTTATTAATAAGAGAACCCAAATTTGTATCACCCTGGCCTAGTGGTGGCAAATTCTGCCCACGCCCATATGCCCGCCCAGACTGCCTATTAAAATATGGGCACAGACACTTCAATTTTAATTTGGGCACAAATGGGCATGCCCACTTAAACCATTAAGTTTTATGAGCATAATATGTGCACAAATGGGTGCCCACATTTTTCAAGTTATAATCAAGTGTTTTGTGAAGCATAGATCTTCTACTTGAATCCAGCTCCAAGATATCTCATGTCTATTGAGCATCATAAGCGTGATCTTGCTACTACGCTGGGAACGGCAAAATGGTAATTATATATATTGCCAATTCATTTGGCAATTGAAGCCCTCCGTTGTGTCTCTGTATGTGTGGTTAGTTGTAATTTTTGATAATTTTTGGTAAATGAAATTATTTTTTTTGTAATTTTTGTATTTATTTGGTAAGTGCATGGTAATGAGTAAATGAGCGCCCATGCCCATTTAGTACCCGCCCATATATGCCCATGTGTGGGTGCTCCAGAAATCGCCCCGCGCGCCCTTGGATAGGGGTGCGCGACGTGCGGTGCGGATACCACGCTTTCCACTCCACCCTCCCTTGTGTAGGGGAAGGCGAAATTAAAAATGCGGAAAGGGTGCTGTCAAGAAGCGCGTTGAATACGCCTCGGTCACTTCAGTGATTTTTGGTCCGTTATGGGAGCTTTGGGTTTTCTGTATCATGTTATCCATTTTTTAGGGGATAACAGGATGCATGAATACATCACCCTTTCATTCGCATCTTCCCTTGTATAGGGAAAATGGAAAGTGCAAGAAAGGATGTTGCGGACCCCACTACAGACTTTATAAAAATTGCCTTAAGGCCTATTTCGGATCCCTATGAGTGCTTTGGGTTTTCTATATCAAGTTATCCATTTTTTAGGGGATACCAAGATATAGGAATACATCACCCTTTCATTCTCATTCTCCCTTTTCTAGGGGAAAACGGAAAATAATAAGAAAGAATGTTGCGAGGCCTCACTTGTGATCCAAAATGTTTTGATAGAGTCGCCATCTTTATTTTAAGGAGAAAATAAAGCAAAAACCAAAAATAAAACCAGAGAATGTAAAAAACGGGTTCGGAGGCTAAGTTACAAGTTGGGAAGGTGCTAGGCACCCAACTCGCCCTTTCGATCTAAAAAAAACAGTTTTTGGCTAAAGTATGTTTTTTGTTATATTTATTTAGCAAATAAATAAAGCATTAAAAGACAGAAAAGAAAACAAATACATCCATGTTTACATTGTTTATGGACTTGCAGCCGTCTCCTTCCAATAATTTACAAATACACTTCAAAATATTTGGTCATAATAATGATTCTTTTTAATGCTATTTTCTTAGTAAATCCGCGCAGCACAACAGCTTATATTTTTACATTGGGCCGGATGAAAAATATCTTTTTTTATATAATAAACCCTTAAAGGCTCACCTTTAAGAGCGTTGGTGTGCTCGCTCTGTCCTTCCGGGAGAGGGAGTCCTTTTTGCTGCTGCTGCTGCTGCTGCGGTTCGGGCAGGGTGACTGCTTCCGAAGGTTGCTTCTGGGCACCATCAAACGGGCGGAGCAACAGCTTGTGTTTTTGCTGCTGCGTGCTTGCTGCTAGCGGAAATCGGGCAAAACAACTACTTGTTTCTGGCAGATTTGACCTTTTTACTCGGGTAGAGCAACTGCTCTTTTCAATATTTTTGGACCATGGGAATAGGGTGGATACCTAGCTGGGGTGCTAAGGATCACTTTGACTAGTTGGTTTTGCATTTGGAGGAGTTTTGGCAGAAGCTTGAGGCTTTATAGGAGGGGGCGCTCACTATCTCACGATCGCTCACTATTCTCACGACGTAACAATGCTGAGAGTTTCTGTGTGTTTTCGATTGTTTCTTTGTCTATGTCTGATAGTGAACCCCGGAGCCTCTATTTATAGGCTGAGTGAGGGACATCGCGGTCATTACTTTTCCTTCTTTGTACTGCTTTTGCTTGTACCGCGTGCTGAATAAATTGTGCAATGCGTTTAGTTTGGGCATACTGTAGCACTTCGGGCGCCACTGTAGAAATTTTGGGCGCCGCGCCAGAAGCCCTTTTAGGCCGTGCCAGCCCTCCAATCGTCAGCCACTTTTGACACTTTTAGGCCCTGCATTTTACTGTTTTGCGCATCCTGCTTTATCTTTTGTATTTTTAAACCCTGTAACTTGACATTTGTTAAGTTTTAACAGGTCTTGATATCGCATGCCAATGTTACGTGCCACGGGTACGAAATTGGGGTGTCATTAAATGTGCACTTACTTGCCCGCCCATGCCCGTCCATACCCACCCATTTGCCACCTCTACCCTGACCCAACATTTATATGAAAAAAATGTCTAATCAAAGTGAAATTCGTACATAGCAATCTCAAATAAGAACAGTAACAACAAACACAGAGAAGCTCCAATTACTATGAAACAATTCAATTACATTATAAATCTTTCATTTTAATTATTAACTAAATTAAAAAAGGGAATCGCAAATTCACCTGTAAACCACTCTTCATTGTTCTGACCAACCACCGAAGCCATGCTCTTAATGCAGTTCAATTTCACCTTGCACCACAAATTATGAGGGAAGGACCGAGAGAGTGAAGAGATATTTCCAAATGGCCCAAGCCCAATTGTGCAGTTGACCTAACCCAAGAGAACGGCCGACAACTATATAAGGAGACTCCCTCATTTGGACCGGACCGGATCCCTCATCTGAGTTCTCTCAGTCTACTCCATTTTGGAGAAGCTTCATTCACTGCTGCACCTGCTGATGATGGGTTAGGTAACCTTTTTTCTAAAAAATTATCTCTTCTGCTGCTTCTTTGGGATACAACACTGCTAGGAGATTAGTGGATGAAAGGGTCATTCCAATGGATGACCTTATTGTCCAAAATTTGGTACTATTCTTTTCTGATAGAGGACTTATTAACACCTTGACTTCTGCAGCACCATACATTAGGGAGTTAGTCTTTGAATTCTATGCAAATCTTGAAAAGAAAATCTTGTCTATCAGTAATTCTTTGTTTGGTAAGGTTTTTGTTAGAAATCACTTGATAGACTTCTCTCCCACTCTCATAAATAAACACTGTGGTTCTCCTGATTTTGGGGTAGTTGGGCTGATATATAACCTGAATTTGTGTGTCAAGGAGTTGACTGGTGGGTTAGTTTCATAATGGCCAGGGAAAGGGGCCAAGGTTAGTACATCTAAGCTAACGGCAATGTATGTTGTTATGCATAAAATATGTTGTGCGAATTGGGCTCAAACTTCCAATTCTAATGATGTTACTGAAGAGCATGCCAAGATCTTGTGCCAAATAGGTCTAGGGCTGCCCTTTAATTTTGGTGACTTGGTCTTTAGAAAGGTTGTCTCCCTAGCTGAATCTGAAGGGGACAAAAGAGCCCTCCCTTTTCCTTCTCTTATCTACAACATCATAGTAGCCCAGGGGATTGTGCCCAAAGAAGCTCAAAGGATGACCCCTATTATTGATCCCCTCATATCTCAAACAAAATGTTAAAAGGAGATAGGGTGTTGAATCTGCCTTTGGTATATTCCTATCCTCCTGCTCCTGGTTCCCCATCTGATATGCATGCCAATGCTCCTGATGCATCTTCTGATCCACAACCTGAAGTTTCTGCCTCTGCTCCAATTTTGTCCAATATAGCTTCTAATACAACTACATTTGGTCCTACATCAACACCTACCCCCTTTTCTGGTGGATCTACTGCTCCTATGTCTCTGTCCTTTATTAAAGAACAACTTGTCCAGATCCAGACCCAGATTGCCTGGTTCATAACTTGGAAGCTCAGTACTCTGCTTGGCTAGTCTTGCATTCTGGTCAAAGAGGGGGAGGTAATCCAAGTGTTCCAACTGATGAAGTTGCTACTGCTCAAGATAAGACTGAAGATGTCTGAGAAACTGAATCTGATCTTGTTTCTGTCTGATTCATCAAAAACTGAATCTAATCTTGTTTCTGTTTGTAATTGATGTTTGGTATTCAAAACACTCTAAGTATTTGGTATGTAATTATTTCTGTTATGTGGGATTGATTTTGGATATTGCATGATTGCTAGTCTGTTGCATAATTGGTTTATAATTCTTATCTGATTACCTAATTCAGGGGGAGTTATGCTAACAAATTTAGGTTTGTAGAATTTGGTTTATGTTGGATATTTGGCAAAACACTTGTCATATTATTTGACCAGAAAAGCTCAACAAAGGGGGAGATTGTAAGGGTAAAATAGGCATATCTTATTTTGGTTTTGTTCTCACCTTTCTTGTTCCTAAAGTTTAGGTATTTTTGAAACAAAATATTCATAGTATTTTAGTTTTCTTGGACCTAAAGTTAAGGAGTATTTTTGAACACAAAATCTTTGCAAAAATCATTTCCTAAAACCGTGTCTTAGAGTCAGTGTTCAGTTGGTAATAGAATCTAGGAATTATGGTAGTTTATTTAATTTCTAATTTTAATCCTTTATCATGTTGGAGTTTGTTTCCTAATTGATGTGTAGGTCTCATCCATGGTATAAATAAAGGACACGGCTTAGAGGCAAAATACAGAGCAGACAGAGAGAGTGTAGAGCATAGAAAAACAACATATTCAAATCATAAGAGAACATTCAGAAAATCAGATTTGCTGAAAGTGAATGCAGTTCCAGATGCAACAACTGAAGAAGCTACATCTGGAACTACATTGACCTACTGGAAGTTTGTCTTCCTAGTTTTTCTAGGAAGTTGATTTTTTTATTCACCGTTTTTTGTACCTTTGTTTCTATGGGTTTTCTCTCCAAGACTTGTTGTCTTGTGAGAGTTTATGGTTTAGTGATTTCACATTATTTTTGTAAAACAACCCATCTTGTTGTGTGAAATTTTTTTGACCATAAGGTTGGATCTACAAGTATAAAGCTTGTAGATTGTTTGGTAATCCTTTGTGCTTAATTCCTACTTTAGAATTAAAGTCTTCTGCTGTTATTAATCTTCTGAGCAATGCACCTTCCAGTGTAGCTTCTACACAAGCTACATTGGGAACTGCATGGACATTTTTGTGTAGGGGTGAGCAGCACAGCCCATGAGCCCGTACAACCCGCTGTGCCGTGCCCGGCCCAAAGTGCCCGTGCCCATGGGGTGATACATAGTGTTGGGCTTTAGAGATGTTAGATGTCCGTGGGCTCAAGCTCACCCGGGCCTTCAAGTTCTAATGCTCATCTAAACCCGGCTCGGCCCATCATTACATTAAGTTTTTAAATTTTAAATATATTATAAGTATATCATTACTCTATTAGTGTCTATTAGTATTAGATATATCATATATAAAATTATATATAAAGAAAATCACAAATTAAATTATTATATACTACTATAATATATTATACACTCACAGAATCCATTATCCAGATTAGTCAATATAGTAAATTAATGATATACCAATATATCCAATACAAAAGGCCCAAACTCAAAAGGAAAAGTGAAAGTGTGAAACCCTAAATCAAATTGACAGCTAGTCTGCTACCTTCGGTTCTTCAGTACGTTGACGGAATCGTGACCTTTCGGTAGAATCGGTTCCAACTTCCCCACTAGGCCCGCTACACACTCAATATTTATTTTTCTCTTTGCGAGACATTGCAGATCCTGTTATCGTGTTCATGTAAGTTTGTTCTAATTTGGGTTTGTTTTCTTGCTTCTTTATTGAAAATAACATCTAGGTTTCGAATTTTAGGTATTCATGATGTTTGATTAGGGGTTAATTGTCATCTGTGTGTTGAGTTCGCAAGTCAAATAAATGATTTCAAGGTTTTTTATCATATGTATTTTTGTTTGGGAGCTAATGAAATAATGAAAATGCTTTGTATTAGTTGAATTTTAGTTCTTCATAGTTTTGTTACATTGTAGACAATCGGAGAGCCCATCTAAGCTCGTGCCCGTCCAATGCACGTTCGATGATGCCCATGGGCTTGTCTATGGTACTCGGCTTTTTAAAATGATGCCCGCTGCCATATGGGCTTATACTGGGCATTATCAATGCCCACGGGCTTAAGGCTCGTGCACACCCCTAGTTTTGTGAATCCTAGCTACTTTGATTCTTGCAATAGAAGATTATGAAGCAAAAAGATTGGTAAAAGGTTTTTTTGGAGTTTCAAAGGAATTTTCTTTCGGAGTAAATTTACCAAAATCAGGCTTAGTTTTGAAAACAGTTTTGGTGCTAGAAGATGGAGATCTATTTTTTTTCTTTGGCTTTCAAAATATTTTTAAACTTGGTTGTTAAAAGAGTCATTGACTCTTCATCAAAATCAAATTCCTCAACATTCCAATTTGAGTAATTCGTATTCGTTAAGGTAGGAGGACGAACAAAATTCTCATATTGGGAATCCATCATGACTACAACTAGAATCAACTCTTAGTGGCGTCAAGAGAAGGCTCTGATTAGAATCTCACCCTGTAGGGTTTTGTGTGTTTACATTTTGTAGACATTCCATTGCCAGACATCCTACTCGACGACGACGGCGACATCAACCAAACGACACCGCGAGCCATTGTACGACGTTACTTTTGAGTTTTGACACCCTTGACAAGATCGAGCCATTTTGTGCTCAAATGGCTCAATTTGAGAGGCACCAAAAATGATCTACAAACAAGAAAACAACTTTTTATGCAAGTGTTGTCTCGAAAGGGATCTGTGAACACTGATAAAGCAATCTTATCCTTCTTTCTCAAAGGATTTGATTTATAAGTTGGAGAAAGTATGTACGTGTGTGTGTGAGAGAGAGAAAGAAAGAAAGAGATCGAGCTAGAGGTAGATATGTTAAACGGGTCAGCTCTATCGGTTTTGGTCAGCCCTGTCAATTTCGATTCCTAATAGATTACGGTTATTATGGTTTGAACCGTTCAGTTTAAATGGATCACTAGAAATGCAAACCTAGCCTTATCGGTTTCGGCTTAAACGAGTCGATAATGGGTTACACATAAAAAAAAATAAAAGAACACTTGTATTTAAATTTAAAGTTTGAAATCAAATAATCAACACAAATCCATCAAAAAAGTCATACAACGATATTACAAAAGTAATAAAATTCAAAACACAAATCATTGAAGCTTCATAATGTAGTTGTTTAATTAATAGTCATAGCATATATATTATTAGATTAAATCAATTCAAATTAGTTTTCTTCGGTTTTCACTCGAGGTATTTTAGCAATTTCTAAGGATGATGTGAGCTATCTAGTTAGGTTTTATTGAAATCTATCTAAATAACATAAAAACTAACTCTTTCATACAAGAGGTTGCACATGCCCGACTCTGGCTCTGAGGCATGTCTAGAGGGGTGACGACCATATGCCCCTAATTTTGGGAGCCCCAAATTTGTAAAAGCTACCTTATATATTATATATACAATTGATGGTAAATTTTATCGAAATTGGCTTCATTACATGTTGTTGAATGTATTTTTGTAGATGGTCGACTACCTATGTTCGAAACTTGCAGCAGTGTTGAAATTTTTACATTTTTGATAGGAGCACGAAAGTGTGATAGTATTAGCCGATTTTATGATTAATTATAGAGTGAATATTACACTTTTGGTTGGTTTTGTGCTTGTTTATGTTTTTAGGTGTGAGGGGAGCTGCAAAAGAGGGAAGCTAGGCAAGAGAATGTTGGATTGCAAGAAAATGAAAATTCGTGGTGTCACGTGGGCATGTGTTGTCTAAATTCCGGAGCTGAAGCTGTTGTCACTTGCTGGAGAATTGTCCAGCAGATCTTCTGGGCAGTTAGAGAAGTTGTTACCTCTTCCTAAATTATTTCTTTATTAAAGGAATAAATGCTTTGGAAGTTATGGGTGGTTTTAGGAAGTTATTGGTAGTTTAATTTGTAAAAAAACTACCAAGTAGTGGCTTTAGTGGGAAAAATGAGTTGTATTTATGCTGTAATTTGGGCAGATCAGGGAGGGGGACTCGACCAGGAATTGTGAGTAATCAGGCAGTAACTTTGAGAGAGAAAATCACTAACAATTGCTAGGAGAGAAGTGTAGGGAAACTTGTATTCTTCTTTTAAGTTCAACACTTGCTGGAACATAAAACTCTTGTTTTTTGTAAGTTGTTTTAATTATGTTTAGTAGCTAAATTCTCTATTTCAGTCAATGAACCATTAAGTCTCTAGCATTTTACTTCCGTGAGATCTAATCGAATTAATTCTTGTTTTGTTACGAATATTTGTTCGTTCTCCGTTTAGCACGTTGAAAGATTATTGTGTCTAATTAATGTTTATGGCCAGAATATTAATTAACATAATAATCTATAGCTAGTTAACGCTGTTGATCCGTAATTGTCCTCGGTTTTAACAAAGTGGCAAGTAATACACCTTTTAGGCATCACAAGTATAATCGGACCGTATTACGGGAACGAATAATCTTAGTTACATGTTATTGCTTTAATATGCATGGCTTTGAATCGGGTCTCTCTTTTCTTAATGCAACCGGGTTATTAAATCTTACGAGCGTCTCGGAGGTTGTAATTCGGTTAGACGATAATTAACGAGCGTCTTTTGATTGTCAACACGGTAAGGAGAGATTGAGTGTTAGGCGTTTGTCGATACTTATAACCGGTTTATTTGTGATTTAACAAGACATTTTTGCATCTATGATCAGAAGTGAAATGCGAGATGAAAATTGGTTAATTGACTGGACTTTAAATTTATTGTATTAAATCAAGCTTTAGTCTGTTAGTTTAATTAAAAGTATTAATTTTCAGTTAATTAGTTGTTAGTCTATTTTTAGTTAATTAAAAATCGAAATTCGTATATATTATTTATTTAGTAAAATTCTAAAAAGGAATAAGTACAACGTTCCATGCGGATACGATCCCGACTTACTTTATACTCGTTATTAAAGAAGTAGGAGAATTAATTTTGACGATTTGACACATGTCAAATTTTGGCGCCGTTGCCGGGGACGGTTCTGATATTTATTTCTTAGTTATAATTTTATTTATTGTTTTGTTTCTTTTTATGCCTCGATCTTCTCGTACAGGAAAATTGATTTATGATCCTGAGATTGAGAAGACAACAAGAAAATTAACAAAGCAAGCTAAGCTAAATCGGCAGGCAAATATCTCTTCGCCGGGATTGAAATCAACATTTGAGCTAGCTAGTTCAAGTGATTCAAGTGACGAAGAGCTGGAAGAAGTAGAGCAAGTTAAGGAAGAACGAAAGGAAGCTAAAGTCGAGGAGGTTGAACATCAAGCCGTCATGGCGGATCCTCAACGAACCTTGAGGGAAATGGCAACACCTGATGTGAATCAGCCACCACTTGGCATCACATTTCCTGAAGTAAATAAATGCCCGCTTGAATTGAAACTCCGCTTGATCCAATTACTACCTAAGTTTGACGGGAGAAGATCCTCACAAACATCTGATGGCTTTTCATCTAGCATGTTCGAGTCAGAGGCGGCAAGGAATGACTGAAGATAACATGAAATTGAGAGCTTTTCCTTTCACATTGGCGGACAAAGCAAAGGATTGGTTGTTTGATTTACATCCGGGAGCAGTAAGTACATGGTCTGAAATGAAAAAGAAATTTCTTGAACGATTTTTCCCTGCTTCAAGAGCAGCGAATACTCGTAAAGATATTTGTGGAATAAGGCAATTTGCAAGAGAAACTTTGTATGAATATTGAAAGCGATTTAAACAATTGTGTGCGAGTTGTCCTCAGCACCAAATTTCTGATCAGTTGCTAATCCAATATTTTTATGAAGGTTTATTAATTGCAGACAGGAACATGATTGATGCTGCGAGTGGGGGAGCTTTCATGAACAATACATTGGAGGAAGCCAAGCGACTAATCAATGACATGGCTGAAAATGCTCAGCAATTCGGGACAAGGCAACAGGAAGTTCCAAGCAAAGTGAATGAGGTAAATGTTTCTTCAATTGATCGTAGATTAGATACTTTAACTTCTGTTGTGGAGAAACTAGTTTCAGGGCAAGTTCAGCAAGTCAAAGCATGCGGTATTTGTTCAAATGTTGGTCATCCGACGGATATGTGTCCAACGTTGCAAGAGGATCCCAAGGAGTTAGTAAATGCTGTAGGCGGGTTCCAAGGGCAGCAACAAAGAAAATATGATCCGTACTCCAATAATTATAATCCTGGATGGCGTGATCATCCGAATTTGAGTTATGGCACTAGAAATCCGAATTTTTCACAGCAGCAAATTCGGCCTCCATTTCCACCTGTTCAACCATCACAGCCCATTAATAATCCAGGAACTTCACTTGAGAACTTGATCAAAAGTTTGGCTGATATGGTTCAGCAAGACCGACAGCAAACTAAGGCTAGCATTAAATCCTTGCAAGATCAGATCTCGCAATTGGCTGTGTCAATGAGCAAAATACAAGTGAACCAAGGTAGATTACCTTCTCAAGTTGAAAAGAATCTACGGGAGAATGCTTGTGCAGTAACTCTTAGGAATGGTAAGGAGTTACATGATATCGCAAAGGAGAAAAAGGAAGGTGAAAGTAGCAGCAACAAAGATGAAAGTGTAAAGAAGGAAAATTCATTGAAGGAAGAAGCTGGAGGATTAGGTACATAAAATCAGAAAATAATTATTCCTCCACCTTTTCCAGGTAGATTGGCACGGGAAAAGAAAGAACAGGATGACAAAGCAATCTTGGATACTTTTAGCAAGGTAGAAATTAATATTCCTCTTTTGGAGGCTATTAAGCAAGTGCCTAGGTATGCCAAGTTTCCCAAAGAATTGTGCACGAAAAAAATGAAGCTGCGAGCAGATGAGAAAGTGTTGGTAAGTGAAAATGTTTCAGCAATGATTCAACGGAAATTACCTCAGAAATGTAAGGACCCAGGTATGTATACTATTCCTTGTATTATAGGTAATAAAAAAGTCGAAAAAGCCATGCTTGATCTAGGAGCATCCATAAATGTCATACATTTATCTGTGTATAAGGAATTGAATTTAGGCCCATTACGAGATACTAGGGTAATCATACAATTAGCAGATAGGTCTAATTCTTATCCTGAAGGTGTGGTAGAGGATGTTTTGGTGAAAGTGAATGACTTAATTTTTCCGGTGGATTTCTATGTCATAGATATGGATGATTCATGTTCTCCTCATCCCTTTCTTATTCTGTTAGGAAGACCATTCATGAAAACATCAAAAACAAAAATTGATGTAGATAAGGGGACTTTGACACTAGAATTTGAGGGCAATGTGGTAAATTTTAATGTTTTTTATGCCATGAAATATCCAAGTGATTCAGAGTCTGTTTTTCATGTTAGTGTCATTGATTCTGTCGTGCGAGATGAGTTTGAGTCTAATGTTCTTGATGATAAATTGGAAGTTGTTCTTGTGAAAAGTTTGACTGATAAGGATGTACCTTTTCAAAACAATGTTGAAGTGCAAGAGAATATCATGGCTCTTTATTCCATACCTGAGGTTACATCAAAGTTTGATTTTCCGACTCTTCCATTACCAATGTCAAGTGAAAAAATTCTTCCTTCCACAATTCAAGCACCTAAGTTGGACTTAAAGAAGTTACCTGAGCATTTGAAATATGTCTACTTATGTGAAAATGAAACTTTGTCAATCATTATTGCTAATAACTTGACTGAGTTGCAGGAAGAGAAGTTGTTAAGAATCTTGAGAGAGAACAAAGGAGCAATTGGTTGGACACTTGCAGACATTAAAGGAATTAGCCCTTCAATGTGCATGCATCGCATTTTGCTAGAAGCTGATTCAAACATGTTCGTGATCCGCAGAGAAATTGAATCCGCCCATGAAGGAAGTTGTTCTCAAGGAGATTTTGAAGCTTTTGGATTTAGGGATTATTTTTCCTATTTCTGACAGCAATTGGGTAAGTCCCGTTCATCTTGTTCCTAAGAAAACAGGTTTTACTTTGGTGGAAAATGAGAAGAATGAATTGGTACCAATGAGATTACAAAATGGGTGGAGAATGTGCATAGATTTTCGAAAATTAAATGCAGCAACTCGGAAGGATCATTTTCCTCTTCCATTCATTGATCAGATGTTAGAAAGGTTGGCAGGTAAAAGATATTTTTGTTTTTTGGATGGTTATTCAGGTTATTATCAGATTTTAGTTGCACCTGAAGATCAGGAAAAAACAACTTTCACGTGCCCATTCGGTACTTTTGCTTTTCGCCGTATGCCTTTTGATCTGTGTAATGCACCTGGTACATTCCAAAGATGTATGATGAGTATCTTTTCTGATATGATTGAGCATTGCATAGAGATTTTTATGGATGATTTTACGGTGTATGGTGATTCATTTGATTAATGTTTAGATAAGTTGTCTAAAGTCATGAAACGTTGCATAGACACTAACTTGGTTCTTAATTATGAGAAATGTCATTTTATGGTACAGGAGGGTATAGTGTTAGGTCATGTAGTGTCTGAAAGGGGAATTGAAGTGGATAAAGCTAAGGTTGATTTAATTGCTAAATTGTCGTATCCTGCTAATGTGAAAGATATTCGTAGTGTTCTTGGTCATGCAGGATTTTACAGGCGATTTATTCGAGATTTCTCCAAGATTGCTCAACCTTTATCAAGGTTGCTTCAACAGGATGTTCCTTTTGAATTCGGGGAAGATTGCAAGAAGGCTTTTGATCTGTTGAAGGAGAAGCTGACCTCAGCTCCCATCATTCAACCACCGAAGTGGGATTCACCATTTGAACTCATGTGCGATGCGAGTCATTATGCAATTGGAGCAGTTCTTGGACAAAGAGATGGGAAGCAGAGTCATGTGATATATTATGCTTCGAAAACTCTCAATGCAACCCAATGCAATTACACTACATCGGAAAAGGAGTTGCTGGCCATAGTTTTTGCGTTTGAGAAGTTCAGGTCTTATTTGCTGGGATCGAAGGTGGTGGTTTACTCAGATCATGCAGCACTCAAGTATCTTTTGGCAAATAAGGAGTCTAAGCCTAGACTGATCAGATGGATTCTTCTATTGTAAGAATTTACATGGGAGATCAAGGATTGCAAGGGGAAGGATAATTCGGTAGCTGATCATTTAAGCATGTTGGTGCATGAAGAGGAATCCATTTCCATTTCTGAAATGTTCCCGGATGAACAACTCTTTTTGGTGCAAGGTAAGTCAGGTATGGAACCTTGGTATGCTGATATAGTTAATTTTTTGGTGACTGGAATTTTTCCACAAGGAATGAGCAATGCAAAAAAGAATAAAATAAGAAGTGACTCTAAATACTATATTTGGAATGAACCTTATCTTTGGCGAATTGGTTCTGATCAAGTCATTCGCAGGTGTGCATCTAATGACGAGATTCATTCCATATTAGTATATTGTCATAATTATGCTTGTGGAGGACATTTTGGTCCGAGACGAACAGCAAGAAAAATTTTAGATAGTGGTTTTTATTGGGAAACTCTTTTCAAAGATGCCTATGTTTTCTGTAAAAACTATGATAGATGTCAAAAGATTGGAAATTTAACTTTGAGAGATGAGATGTCCCAAATTCCAATTTTAATTTGCGAAATTTTTGATGTTTGGGGAATGGATTTCATGGGACCATTTCCAAGTTCTTTTGGTAATTTGTATATATTGCTTGCGGTGGATTATGTGTCTAACTGGGTAGAAGCGAAAGCTACCCGGACTAATGATTCGAAAGTTGTTGTGAGTTTTCTCAGGTCTAATATATTTAGCAGGTTTGGTATTCCAAGGGCTGTGATCAGTGATCAGGGGACTCACTTCTGCAACCAAGGCGTGAAAGCATTGATGCTCAAGTATGGTGTGCACCACAAAGTGGCCACTACATACCATCCGCAAACTAATGGGCAAGCTGAGGTTTCAAATAGAGAAATCAAGGGTATTTTGGAAAAGATGATAAATCCTAATTGAAAAGATTGGAGTTCAAGATTGGATGATGCACTGTGGGCCTATCGTACGACATATAAAACGCCAATTGGTATGTCGCCTTATCGATTGGTATTTGGTAAAATGTGCTATTTACCGGTTGCGGTGGAACATAAGGCTTACTGGGCAGTGAAGTAGTGTAATAAGAATATTACATTTGCTGGTCTTGAAAGGAAGCTGCAATTACAAGAATTGGATGAGTTGAGGTTGGAAGCTTATGATAGTGCAAGATTTTACAAGGAGAGGACTAAGAAGTTTCATGATAAATTGATTCGACGAAAATTTTTTGTGGTGGGACAAAAGCGTGTTGCTTTTCAACTCGCGATTGAAATTGATGCCAGGAAAATTGAGGTCTCGTTGGACTGGTCCGTATGTAATTATGAGCGTTTTGTCCAATGGAGTTTTTGAAATTCAGAGTTTACAAACTCAAAAGGTTTTCAAAGTCAACGGTACTCAGTTGAAATCATATTATGAAAGTTTTGATGTTTCGGAAACCGTTGAGGAAATCACTTTGGCATATCCTATTTACGAGTAATGTCGAGGGTAGACATTGGGTCTAGCTACAGACGGTAAATAGTGGCGCTAATTGGAAGGCAACCCAAAGTTTTTTTTTTAATTTTATTGTTATTTTAATTTCTTGCTTTTCTTAATTTTAATTAATTTCTTTGTTGTTTTAATGTTTCTTTTAAGTTTAGTTTGTAGCAGCAGGTATGAGCCTGTACAGAAGAAAGTACAGAGTGATTTGGGTGAGATACTTAGAGCAGATTTTTTTTAAGGAGTGCAGACCAAACTACAGGGGGTAAAGTGTCCAAGGCCACAAAGAAGCAAAAAAGCGGATGAATAGTGAGGGGGGGGGGTCGATCAAATCAAAAGTCTCAACTTTCAATTTGGGGATTTTTTTGCCCTAACTTTCTTATTTCCAAAGAGATTGAGCGCCAAAGTCCGTCGGGATCGTATCCACAAGGAACGTTGTACTTATTCCTTTTTAGAATTTTACTAAGTAAATAATGCATACGAATTTATATGTTTAATTAACTAAGAATAGACTAACAACTAATTAACTGAAAAATTAAAGATTATAATTAAGCTAACAAATTAAAAACTTGACTAAATTCAATTCAGTAAAGTCTAGCCAATGAACTAATTATCATCTCGCATTTTACTTCTGATCATAGATACAAAAATGTCTTGTTAAATCACAAATAAACCGGTTATAAGTATCGACAAACGCCTAACACTCAATCTCTCCTTACCGTGTTGACAATCAAAAGACGCTTATTAATTATCGTCTAACCGAATTACAACCTCCGAGACGCTCGTAAGATTTAATAACCCGGTTGCATTAAGAAAAGAGAGACCCGATTCAAAGCCATGCATATTAAAGCAATAACATGTAACTAAGATTATTCGTTCCCGTAATACGGTCCGATTATACTTGTGATGCCTAAAAGGTGTATTACTTGCCACTTTGTTAAAACCGAGGACAATTACGAATCAACAGCGTTAACTAGCTATAGACTATTATGTTAATTAATATTTTGGCCATAAACATTAATTAGACACAATAATCTTTCAACATGCTAAACGGAGAACGAACAAATATTTGTAACAAAACAAGAATTAATTCTATTAGATCTCACATAAGTAAAATGCTAGAGACTTAATTGTTCATTGACTGAAATAGAGAATTTAGCTACTAAACATAATTAAAACAACTTACAAAGAACAAGAGTTGTATGTTCCAGCAAGTGTTGAACTTAAAAGAAGAATACAAGTTTTCCTACACTTCTCTCCTAGTAATCGTTAGTGATTTTTCTCTCTCAAAGTTACTGCCTGATTACTCACAATTCCTGGTCGAGTCCTCCTCCCTGATCTGCCCAAATTACAGCATAAATACCACTCATTTTTCCCACTAAAGCCACTACTTGGTAGTTGTTTTACAGATTAAACTACCAATAACTTCCTAAAACCACCCATAACTTCCAAAGCAGTTATTCCTTTAATAAAGAAATAATTTAGTAAGAGATAACTTCTCTAACTGCCCAGAAGATCTGCTGGACAATTCTCCAGCAAGTGACAACAGCTTCAGCTCCAGAATTTAGACAGCACATACCCACGCGACACCACGAATTTTCATTTTCTTGCAATCCAGCATTCTTTTGCCTAGCTTCCCTCTTTTGCAGCTCCCCTCACACCTACAAACATAAACAAGCACAAAACCAACCAAAAGTGTAATATTCACTCTATAATTAATCATAAAATCGGCTAATACTATCACATTTTCGTGCTCCTATCAAAATTCTCCCACACCTACACTATGCTTGTCCTCAAGCATCTTGAAACAAAACAGATAAGCATGTCCCTGATCTATATGGCTTATGAAAATATGATCTTACTCAAATGCATGTATTTCAATGTGCATTATCATATGGAAACTCAAAGTGATGGACATCTTAAAATGCTTCATCTAAATTAACCCACATCCCTCCAAAAGTATCCTTCAACATCTACATATGCATGCCTCAACCATTCTCACGGTGACACTCATTCACTCAAGTGTTTAAACAAGGATGTGTATAATTAAGCACTCAACTCAACACAACCAAATGCAATTACCATAAGCTTGCAAATAGATCAAATCTCCATCACTAAATATGAGTCTAATGCACCAATCAAAAGGTCTTTTAAGGGTTGTAACGGGGCTAGAGATTAAAAAGGTAAGATATAAGAATATGAGGTGAATAAAAATGTCAAAGAAATGCAGAAATAACACATTACTCATAGCTCAATCATCGATGAATAGTGTCCTTATGAAGCTTAAACCCTTAATCATAGTACATCAACACAACTGACAATGGATATTCAGATTTTAACTTCAATCTGCTTCTATTTCTTGAATTGCTTTGATCTGCTTCTACCAACTTTTATTCCTTTTCTTTCTTTTCTTCTTTTTTTTTTCTTTTCTACAAACTTTTGGTCTGCTGCTTCAACTTTTGTTCTGCTGCCTTTTTGTTTTTTTTTTGTTTTTACAGCAACTAGATGAATTGCAGCTTTTATTTTGCATGCACCACTTAAGCAGAACAACGCTTAACTCAGCATAATCCAAAACCAAATTTCTCACATTCTCGTACCAAACAAGATGTACTCCATTTAATTTCCAACTCACAAACTGAATTAAGACTATGATTCACATGAAATTCCTACAATTCTTGACATAGGTTAATGAAAAAGAAAGTCAAACACGCTAAGGTTCATTTTGGTTGAAAGAAAGAAATGGGTAAGGCTCAAAAGGGTTAACTAAGGGGTAATATTAAAGGGTAGGATAGAAAAAAGATAGCCAAAAGTGGGCAATTCCTAAATGCCTTAATCATATTGGTGCATAAACTCATTAATGTGATCTCAAAATGTATGCAAAAATGCAAGTTCTAGAATTAGCATCCGTGTGCGAGAAACACTCAAGAATAACTGAGAGCAAAAATGAATGAAATGCTCCATAAATGGCCCAAAATCTCACTTGAAAAGGCTACGAGTCGACACATGCATACCTAAAGGTTGAAGAAATATTTTTCTGAAAACATGTTGTTTAACTAGCGCAGAAACATTTCAACACACCCATCACATATCAAAAATTTCTATTTCACAATGATAATGCACATTGAAACACACACAACCCAGCAACATCATATATCATATCAAAAAGAATAACCCAAAAACATGCAACCAAATTCCCCCACACCAAGACTATACATTGTCCTCAATGTACAAACAATTTACCAAAACAAAAAGGGCAGAAGAACTTCCCTAACACGAAGACGGAGCAGGCGGAGGCGGAGGGTGGAAACCAACAAAATCAAAATAAGCCAGCAACATTGCCTGAAGACGTTGCTGATTAGCATCTATTCGCTGCACAGCAGCCTGTAGGTCTCTTAATTCAGAGTCGCGGGAGGAAGAAGGGCCAACAATACCTACAGGAATAATAGGCTGCTCGGGTGCAGAAACACCCGGCTGAGAAGGTGGATCACACTCATCTACAAATTTTAGCAAACCCATGCGATATAAACATTTAATATCCAAAGGCTCACAATCACATGCAATATTCAAATCATGATGCTGCAAATTCAGAACACCTAAATTAACTGCCAACAATGTAATTACAGAACCCAAACTCAAAGGGCGACTTTTCTTGTTCAAAACCAAAATAAACTGACTCGCCAACCAATACCCCAAATTAACTCTTTTCTTATTGACCATACACCACATAAAAAACAATTCCGGCCTAGTGCAAATATTGGAACCGTCCTTTTGGCCCGAAAAACTGTAAGCCAAATTTTTTTGAATCACTTGCAAAGCATGATCTTTGAGAAAAATACTCTTCGAACTACTAGGATTATAAGGTTCCAAGTCGTTGGAAAGAGTACTCCACACCAAATCACAATCAGAATTGAACTGATCACAATATTCGCAAAAAGCACTGGCCCTCTCTATACTCAGAACAGGACCAGATAAAAATCTCAAGGCATCATTAAAAGAATTGAGAAACAAACTAAAAGCTTTGCCCATCAAACGAAATCGAATTAAATTTGGTGTATCAGCAGAAAAAGTATCAGTAGTGTTAAAAACAAAAGTGCAATAAAATTCTCTAGTCAATTCATCAAACGCAGGGAAATCTAAAACCCAAAAGTTTTCCCATCCAATATCGCGCATAAAATTGGCAACTTTCCCAGACAGATTCAAAGCATTCAAAGTAGGAATATGAAAACATTTACCTGGAATTACCTTTCGAGCCAGAATGTCGGAGCTACGCCGAATTGAAAGTCTGGTATTAAAAGTAAAGCAACCACCCATATGCACAACACGTTCCATCACTGCTTTTCCTTTTTGTACCCGAGGCCTCTTACAAGCTGAATGAGGAAACAATGACATCGGCAATGTCATTGTTGCCTAAGGTTGGTCGGGTTGAGTTGGCGGATTAATTAGGGATGTCGGATGTTGCTCAGGTCCCATGGGAGGTGATGAAGGAGAAGCATGAGATGGCTGAGCAGGCCTTTGACGAGAAGTCCCTGCCGAACGGGATGCCGGAAATCACAACTTCACAAAAGATCACAACTTCATAGAGAATTCATAAAATCCTACACATATTTCTTAGGTTGAATTGGAGGATTTGTCTTCACAAAAGATGTTCATAATCATCAATAGAGAAACTATAATGAAGGGGTCATGTTATTTTATTGAACATGGAAATCTCTGGGAATTGTCACTCACATTAGTCCTAAGATTAATGGAGGAGAGGATGATCAAAGCAAGGATTGTTGTAGAGGAGATCAAGGCCTTCGATTTGGCGGTCTCGGATCGCCGATCGGACTACTGGAACTCCGGGAAATGGCCTCTCAAGCTAGGGTTACCTCCATGGACGAAAATGGAGGATGAAGCTCTGAATCTCTGAAGATTTTGATCACAAATGGCTGAATTAGGCTGAAACAATGTTTATATACTTACCATTTAGACCCTAATCCATGTGGAGGGGTTAAATGGCTTCTCATTGGCCAAGGCATGTAAGCCTTTGATAAGGAATGATCTAAGGGCCAAGAAGGGTTGCAGGAGAGTCAACAATGAGGGCTTTGACTCACTTTGGTGGACGAGGGCAAGGGCGGGTCAACAACCAAAACCAACCGAAAAATGTCACAAACTGAATGCGGCATGATGCGGTCGCATCACTTTGGACCCATGCGAGCGCTTCAACTATTCATGGCCAATTTCCATATTGTTGTTACTGGACAGTCGATCTTGTAAAATCGATCATAAATCGCTCACAACTCCAAATGAGGTGATTTTTGATTTTTCTGAAAGTAGACTCATTAAACTATATTTTAGAATTTTAAATTACTCAATTTGGACTTATATTCATCAAACTAAAGTTACAACAAAATCAAGTACCGAAGTCGATTTCCTGAAAATAGAATTCTAGCACAGCCGTAAGTCAAGACCTAAATGAGGTACTTAGAAACCTTGGAAAATTACCAAATTTTACAGGGAGTATCCTAATTAGGGGTGTAAATCGGAACCACCGAACCAAGGAACCGAACCAAACCAAACCAAACCAGTCGGTTTGGTTCGGTTTTGGTCGAAGATGGTTCGGTTTCGGTTTCAAAAATTGAAAAACCACGTGGTTCGGTTCGGTTCACGGTTTTTGGTATCGAATCAAACCAAACCAAACCGAACCAAACCACCCTATAAATTTTTATTTAATTATTGTATAATATATATTATATTACATTTATTAACTATTTTGAACCTTTGATTTATTCATATATATATATATGTATGTATGTATGTTGTATATATGGATACTAAACAAAACAAAATCTTGATTATTGGAGAACTATTATTTCTTCAATTGTTTGTATTTATTTTAGAATTTGTTATGATAATTTGTTATTAGTAGGTTATTTCCTAATTTTGATGTTAATTCCAAATTAAAATCTTATTTTCATTGTTATTTTTATTGTTGGTTAATGTCATTAAAAATAATTTATATAAACCATAAAACCGAACCAAACCAAACCAAACCGAGTGGTTCGGTTCAGTTCGGTTCCAAGTCTTACTCGGTTCGGTTCGGTTTGAGATTTTTGGAACCACTAGGAGGTGGTTCGGTTTGTGGTTTTTGCATAAACCAAACCAAACCGAACCACTTACACCCCTAATCCTAACATATGCAGGTAAAACATACTAAATTTTTAGAAAATTCTCTTTAGTAGATTGGTACGAGAATTTTCGAAGTTTGCCCAAACCGGATTTGAATCTGCGAAGTAATATGTTGGTCATCTTATTTCCAAATGCAACAAGTCTTTGAACAATGATTATGCAAGCATGAGAAATACTAGTACACTTGGTTTAGAACTCAAATGAACTTCTCGCAAGTTGAAAACACAAACAATACAAGCAACGAAGGCAATCAGAAACCCTAAGGCTCGAAACGCAACAATGCTTCTAAACTCTCAACCAAGCATACAACAACTAAGATGAACATTGTAAATCTTATATGCAAGGTACTAAGACTCCAATGAGACTTATTTAGGTGCTACCATGTTAAGATAAACACTCGAAACACCAACAACAAGGCATGCAACGCATGGAAGATCAACACTCTAATATGATCTCAACCAACTCAATGCAAACATGGTATGAATGAAATGAAGTCTCTAAAATGTCAAGACACTTAATAAACATGTTATAATGATGAGGCAAAATGATGACCAATATGAAATGGGTTCGGGTTCTCACATCCTCCCCCACTAAAAGGAATTTAGTCCCTAAATTCATACCAGAAATCTCGAACAAGTAAGGGTATTTCTCCCTCATCTCAAGCTCAGTCTCCCATGTGGCTTCCTCAATATCATGATTCTTCCACAAGACCTTCACTAAAGGAATACGCTTGGTCCTCAAGACTTGCTCCTTTGTATCAAGAATCCTCACCGGTTTCTCAACGTAGGAAAGATCGGGCTCGAAGGTAATCTCCTCATAAGTAAGGACATGTGACTCGTCCTTCAAGTACTTACGAAGCATGGAAACATGAAACACATCATGGACACCCGATATAGACAGTGGTAATGCAAGTCGATAAGCTAAAGAACCAATCCGCTCTAAGATCTCGAACGGACCAATAAATCTCGGAGAAAGTTTCCCTTTCTTCCCAAACCGCTTAGTACCGTAGGGGCGATACCTTCAAGAACACATAGTCACCAACACGAAACTCAAGATCTCGTCTCGGGTTGTCTGCGTAGCTTTTTCTCGTCTACTCGAGTTGTAAGCAATGCGTCTCTAATCGACTTCACACTCTCGGTAAATTTGTTGTACCATCTCAGAACCCCATAACCTAGCCTCACTAACCTCATCCCGGCCAAAGAATCGGTGATCGACACTTACGCCCATAAAAGCCTCAGACGGCCATCTCAATGCTTTCGATTGATAACTATTATTATACGCTAAACTTCATACGGTAGATGTGAATCCCAACTACCCTTGAAATCCATAGCACATGCACGTAACATGTCCTCTAAAATCTGTATCAATCTCTCAGACTGACCATCTGACTGTGGGTGAAAAGTAGTACTAAAATTCAGCTTCGTACCCAAAGCCTCCTGCAAAGAATGCCAGAACCTAGAAGTAAATCTGGGGTCTCTATCTGACACAATGCTAACTTAGGTACACCATGTAGTCTCACAATCTCCCCGAATGTACAACGCCAACCCGACTCAAAGCGTAAAAAATCGCAATAGGAATAAAATGAGAAGACTTAGTCAACCTATCAACGATAACCCAAACCGCATCAAAGCCTCTATTTAGTGCGTGACAACCTCAGTAACAAAGTCCGTGGTGATATGCTCCCACTTCCACTCCGGAATCTCAAGTGGCTGTAGTAATCCAGCAGGTCTCTGGTGCTCAGCCTTAACCTGCTGACACGTCAAACATCTAGACACATACTCAACTATCTCCCTCTTCATACCATTCCACCAAAACTGCCTCTTCAAGTCACGGTACATCTTAGTACTACCCGGATGTATCGTATACTTGGCCTTGTGAGCCTCATCAAGAACCATACGTTTCACTTCATCGGAAGAAGGAGCGCAAATCCTACTCGAACGTCAAGATCCCATCATCATTTATCGCGAACTTCGGTGTATTATTCTCACCCAATCCATCGATAATCTTCATCAAATCGGATCGATGGCTTGAGCTTCCTTGATCAACCCAAACAACACCGGTGTAGCACGAACACTAGCAAAGAGAATACTATGCTCACTCACAACAGGACTCCACTCACGGACATCCTCGAGCATCTTCCATTCCCTCATCATCAAACAAGACATGTAGGATCTCCTACTCAACGCATCCGCAACCACATTCGCTTTCCTTGGATGGTATAAGATAGTACAATCGTGATCCTTAAGCTTCTCCATCCATCGCCTCTGTCTCATATTCAACTCCTTTTGTGAGAAAAGGTATTTCAGACTCTTATGATTCGTATACACCTCAAACTTAGCTCCATAAAGATAGTGTTTCCACTTGTGAAGCGCCAAAGATAATAAATTGCCAACTAAAGATCATGAGTCGGATAATTACGCTCATATGGTGACAACTTCCTAGAAGCATAGGCAATAACCTTCCTGCATAAGCACACAACCCAAGCCTTCCAAAGAAGCGCCACAATAAACCACCTAAGTTCTCACAACCACTAGCAAAGCTAAACAGAGCGGTAGTCAACCTCCTTTTCAACTCACCGAAAACTAGCCTCGCACTTGTCACTCCAAACAAAAGCGGATTCTTCTCCGAGTAAGATTGGTCATAGGAGTAGCAATCTTGAAAATCCCTCAATAAACCTACGGTAATAACCCGCCAAGCCCAAGAAACTACGGACTTCGGTCATCAGTACTAGAGTCTTCCACTTGGTAACAGCCTCAACCTTTGATGGATCCACCAGCGATACCATCACTAGACACAACATGCCCAAGAAAAGCAACTTGTTCTAGCCAAAACGCACACTTGCTAAATTTAGCAAAAAGTCGTTTTCTTACGCAACACGTAGAAGAACTCTCTCAAATGATATGTTTCTCTCGTGACTTCGGTACGAGGATATCATCAATGAACACCCTTCTGAAACAATCAAGGTACTCATGAAACACCACATTCATCAAGTCCATAGAAAAGGCAGCGCGTTTGTCAAACCAAGCAGCATCACTACAAACTCATAATGGCCATACTTAGCGTCTGGTGTCTTGAGGACATCCTCGCTCGAAGCCTCAAGGTGGTAACCACTCCTCAAGTCTAACTTGGAATACAGCAATGACACGAAGGCGATCAAAGAGATCATCAATGTGAGTAAGGGATACTTATTCTTTATAGTAATAGTTCAGCGGCGATAGCAATACTGTATGAAACTACCATCCTTCTTCTTCAAAATAACAGGTGCACCTGCGGGGACAGCTCGGTTTAATAAACTCCATCCGGCCGGTTCTGGCTAACCCTTCAACTTTCTCAGCTCGGTGGAGCCATCCAATAAGGTTCTAGAGATAGGTGAAGTCACAGCAATAGCTATTGCAAATTCTAACTCTCGGTCGGGAGGTAATGCATAATCGATCGTAAAGACATCAAGGAAATTCATTAACTCACAGAAACTTCATTAACAATTAGAACTTCTTATAGTATAGAAGTAGGCATGCTAGTCTCAAGTACACAAAGTGAGATAACAAGTACAACCTTAGCGTTAAAAAGTTTTCTATCATAAAAGTAGAAATAACATGTATATTATTCATGTCATGATCACTAATAAAAACCAACTCCAATATCGAGAGCATGGCAATTGTAACACCATTCTACTAGAGCATGCAATAAGCTATCACCAATAAACACATCACAAGCCTTATAGACCTCGGATGCGAGTTCAAGATCACTCAATGGTATAGACATCAAGCACGTAGGGTAGCTGTCGAGCAAGGCAGCGTAAATTCTCAATAAAATGCGGTGCATCATATTTGCACATGTATGGCAATACACCAATTGTTGTTCCATACCTTTTGGTAGTGGTTCGGTCAATTTCAAATCTAATTTATACCATTCTAGTTCTCAGAGCGAAGACCTCTTGATAATCAAGTCGGGGGCCCTCTGAAGTGACTTCAGCTTTTAGGTAA
>CM028380.1:147907342-148006960 GCA_013146195.2 Codonopsis lanceolata
GAAATGATTAAAGATGTTCGCAGCCCACGGATCTGAAAGTTTTAGAGTCGCCACCTTTATTTTAAGGCAAAAATAAAGGAAAACCGAAAAAAAACCGAGATTTTAGAAAAGCGGGTTCGGAGGCTAAGTTACGAGTTGGGAAGGTGCTAGGCACCCAACTCGCCCTTCGATCTCAAAACGTTTTTGGTGAAGTATGCTCATTGTTATATTAATCTAGCAAATAAATAAGGTCTTATTTTGACAAGGAAATTTAAACAGATACATTCGTGGCTACATTATTTCTACGGACTCGCATGCTACCTCCTTCTAATAATTACAAACATATTTAATATTTGGCCATTATAACGGCTCTTTTACATAATATTTCCTAATCTAATCCGAACGACAACGACTTATATTGGCTACATTGCGCGGATTTAAATAAAACTTTGAAAATAAGTAAAAAGATAGAAAATGTAAGTAAATAAAAATAACAACGCTCTTAAAGGTTGTACCTTTTAGAGCGGTGGTGTGCTCGCTTCTGTCCTCCTCGGAGAGGAGTCTTTGTTGTGTGTGTGTGTGTGTTGTTGTGTTGATTTTGAAGTTTGGGCTTATCAACTCGGGCGAGTGGCAGACTTTATTTGGGTAGGTTTGGCCTTTTGGTTGGGCGGAACCTAGACTTAATTTATTGACTTTTCGGCTGGTTACTCGGGCAGTAGCGGCTTACTTTGGGATTTTGAATTTGGGGATTTGAGGTGGATACCTAACAACTAGGCTAGGGATCACTTATAACCTATGGGTTTTGAATTTGGCAGATTTGGACGGGGTTTGGAGGCGTAGGGCCTACCACCTATCTCGCACCTCTCGTACTAAGCAGTATTTGAAAGATCGCAGGTTGAGTTATTGCGATTTTTTATCGCAGAATTGAACAAGTGAAATGAGAGGCCAGGGGTCTCTATTTATAGTAGAGGCCGGGGAGGCAGGAATTTCGGATTTGTTTCTCGTGCATTGACCGCTTGCGTTGTGCTTCAAAACTTGTACTTATTTTGAATGTGAGAGAGCCAAGACAGAAATCCCATGAATGCGGCCAAGGGATCTCAGTGCGGCACCATGGGTGCTTTGGCGGCACCATGCTGCTTTTGGAGTTTCAAAATTTGTCACTTTACCCCTGTAGTTCATTGTTTCGCATCCTCTTTTCCTTTCGCATTTTTGACTCCAACTTGACATTCGTTAAGTTTTAATAGCTTCTTGATATTTTATGTCATCATATATCGTGGTACGAAATTGGGGTGTCTACATATATATTTTTTTTTTGACTTTTTTAATTTTTTTATTATTTTAATACACTTGTAACAGTTATCGGAGCAACTGCTGCAAGATGGAGGATCATATCCACAAATATAGACACGGATGTATAGGAACACAATATTCAAATCGTAAATTAATATAACAAGCATATTTTAGCCGAAACAAATAAAAACAAAAAGTTTTATTTTATTAGTCTAGCCCTCCATTTTATTTAAAATAGAACAACTCCCCAGCAGAGTCGCCACTGTGAGGTCTCGGTCGCGCCCGTGCGCCCTTGGTTAGGGGTGCGTGCGTGCGGATGCGGGACACCACCGCTCTCGTTCCACCCTCCCTTGTTTAGGGGAAGACGAGATCCAAAAGCGAGAGGAGTCATTGTTTACAAGGAATGCGTGACGGTTGCCTTTAGTGGATTTTTTATCCAATATGGGGAACTTATGGTTTCATCAAGTTATCCCTTTTTAGAGGATACCAGATATAGGAATGCATTACTTTTTCATTCCCATTTTCCTTTTTTAGGGAAACTTGAAAAATGCAAAAGGATATTGCCTTCCCTGGCACTAAAATTTTATTAAAAATAGTCTTTATGGCCTTTTCGTATCACTATGGGAGCTTTGGGTTTCCTCCGATCAAGTTATCCCTTTTTAGGGGGATAGCAGATATGGGAATACATCACCTTTTCCATTCTCCCTTTAGTGGGAGAGCGGAAAAGTGCAAAAGAAGGAGTGTTGCGAGGCCCCACGGATCCAAAAGTTAGAGTAGTCATCTTTATTTTTAGGCAAAAATAAAGCAAAACCAAAAAAGAAAAAAAAATAAACCAGAAAAAGAAAACGGGTTCGAGGCTGTTACGAGTTGGGAAGGTGCTAGGCACCCAACTCACTTCTTTCGGTCTCAAAAGTGGTTTTGGCTAAAATATGCTTATTGTTATATTTATTTTAACAGGTAAATAAAAACATTAAAAGACAGGAAATTAAAACAAATACATTCATATTATTTACTTTAACATGCACCATTTCCTACAATAATTACAAATGTATTTTAAAATATTTGGCCATTATAACGACTCTTTTACATAATATTTTCTATACTAATCCGGCAAAGACAATCTTATATTGACTACATTGGTGTCAGATTTAAATAACAAGTTTAAAAAAATAATAAATAAGTTGACCAAAATAAAATAAAAATAAACGCCTTAAAGGCTTTTTTACCATTTAGAGCAAGGTGTGCTCGCCTGTCGCCCCTCCTGAGAGGAGTCTTTTTTTTTTTGGTTGTTGTTTTGATTTGGGCGCAGTAACCGGCTTTTCGGTGACTTTTGGCTTGTCTACCGACAGTAGTGACAAATATTTTGGTAGGTTTTGGCCTTTCTAGTTGGGCGGAATAACGGCTTAGTTTTGTGTTTTTCAGACTCATTACTGTAGAGTAACCGCTACTTTGGGATTTTTGGGCCGGGGAAGTGAGGTGGATACCTAACTACTAGGCTAGGGATCACTTATAACCGGTGAATATTTATTTTGGCAGAGTTTGGACGGGGTTTGGAGTCTTTGGTGGGCTTCACTCACCTATCTCACACCTCTCGCTACTTGGCTTCGTTGAGACGTAAAGAGAATTTCTCTCTTGGAAGCGATTTCTTCTGTCGAAGGGAGCCCAAGACCTCAATTTATAGCAGGAGAAAGGACTCATCGTGAATTGAAAATTCCTCGGCCGAAGCTTCAACTGTTTTCACCACCGCCGAGTGCACAATGCGTTAAGTTTGAGAGGTACTGTAGTAGAGCTGGCACGGCATTATCACTCCCTTGGTGCGGCGCCAATGCAGCCCATTGGCCGCGCCAAGGTCCTATTCCAGGTTTGATTTTGACACTTCCACCCCTCGCAATTCACTGTTTTGCGCATCCTGCTTTGCCTTTCGCATTTTTGACTCCTGTAACTTGACATTTGTTAAGTTTGAACAGTTCTTGATATCACATGTCAGAGTCACATACCAGGGGTACGAAATTGGGGTATCTACAGAGGGTTCGAGGATTACCTGTTAGATGGAGTACTTCGAAGAATTGGAAAAGCTTCTGTGTTGGAATGAAAAGATGAACGCGACCCTAATAATCTTGAGAATCTTCGATGCGTGCTTGAAGGGAGAGGTGAACACGGTCTGCTTTTGATCTTGATTCTGCTCAAATTTTGGGTAAAGTTTGTAATGAGGGGGGAGTTTGAGTTTTATACCGGATGAAACCGTTGTTTGAAGCTACTCCAAGGGACTCTCATCATTAGGGCTCCGGAATCGAGGCCGCATTTAATGATTCATTCGGAGACGAGCCCACGTGGGTGTATATGGCGGCGGACGGCGGCCCGTCCCTTCAAAATCCTTTGGGTAGGCATCCACTCATGTCTGATCGTGGGCAACTCGATGCATTCCTGAAAAGATACATCTCGATCAAAGAGCGATTTGGCTTAGGGATTCAAGGTTCTTCTCCACGCTCCGAGCATAAATACTCGATAGACAAGGAGCAGGGGGCTACTGAGCTGCCCGGCCCAAGACACAAGTCACGTGCCTGGCACATTTCCACTAGTCACGAGCAGGGCAGGTGCATTATGAGATTAAGGACATTGAGAAACGGGCAGCGGCCATAAACATACTGTGAGTTGGGGGCTTAGCATCCAGCGGGCATGGATGTTGCGAGCTGGGGGCTTAATGTCCAGCGGGCAAGGGTGTAGCTAGCTGGGGGTTTACCCAGTGGGCAAAGTGTGCAGCGAGTAGGATTTATCATGCTCAGGTATGAAGTTAACGGTTGTCTTGAATGTGGGCAATTACTTCCAATAAACTCGCCACCATTACCACGATGAGACCATTATGATGAACGTGGTAGTTAATGCGGCAGTTAATGTGCCCGCCATGCACGCCACCACGTTTAATAGGCAGTTATCCTCCGGCACCAGCTATAAAAACCTCTCAAAACGAAGGAGGGAGGTAAGTGATTCTGATTTACTAGCCTAAACTCTGCCAAATTGTTTACTCAACCGGGTGTTGTGCTAATTCTTGCGCCGGAGGGCTTTTGCAGGGAGTGCCCCTACCTAGTTCATCGTTTGTGTTTGCTTGCAGAGTTGGGCCGTGAAGGTTTAAGGATAGGTTGAAAGCCAGATATCCATTCTAAAAGAAGCCCAGTGTGCCCAAGATTATTTTGGACGCATCAATATTAAATATTATACAATTTATTTACATTTAATGTACTATAGATATTTGAAAAGTCATTTCAATCTGAAGAGTTGTTGTCAATTTCATTAATTGACTTTTATTTCAATTTCTAAAAAAATATGATAAATATACAAATTATAAATGTTTCCAAATTTAATAAGTTACTTTTGGCGGAAACTTCTCATAATTTGCTCATCTCCTTATTTACTATATGATATCCTATATATATATATATATATATATATATATATATATATAGGATATCATATAGTAAATAAATTAACAATGGCGACAACTACCACGCAATGATATAGAATATACCTGTTTGGACATGACCGAAAATCTTTTGTTCTTTCAAATCTTTAATGAGCTGATCTAGTTTAATTTTGAACACTAGACATAGGATGTCGGGTCTATCCTCAGATTTAAGGCCTTGATGTTGAACAAATCTAGTAATTTATGGCCACTTAGGATTGCAAGTGAATGTTATGAATAGATCAAGATATCCATACCACTTGCAAAGAGCCATAACATCTAAATAAATCTGGACATAAACGGAGCTGGAGGAGGGTACGTAATAATGGAACCAGAGTAGGAATCCCTGCTGCTTCACTAAATCATTGGAAAATTTAAATTTGATGTCAGTGCAGTGAACCAAAATTCGAAACATAAAAATAATGTATAGCAGTATGTCTAAATTAGGGGCAAAAAAATAAGACAGTGAAAAGGACCTATTTGAGAATATTATCGACGATCCGGTAGTAGAATTGAAGAGAGAATCGATTATTGACCTTAATCTTCTGCGTATTGGCCACAATGTTAATTTAATATCAGTAACCGATTTTATCAGTAAATCAAATGTGATAACATCTATGAAAAAAAAAAAACTTATCCTAAACTAACCGTATAAATCAAAATGTGATCAAGAATATCCTATACTAACGTAAAATCAAACTTATCATATGTGCAATTTTAAAATCAAATGTGATCAAGAATATCCTATGATCAAATATCATATTATAACCTAAAATAAAAATTATCATATCCGAAATTTTAAACTTTTATTAATAAATGATTTTATTATAAATCAAATTAATGTGATCTATCCGCAAAAAAAAACTTATCATAAACTAACATTATAAAATCAAATGTGATCAAGAATATCTTATACTAACATAAAATCAAACTTATTCTCTCCACAATTTTAAACTTTATTAACGATTTTATCAGTAAATGAAATGTGATAGCATCTATCCGTAAAAAAACTTATCATAAACTAACAGTATAAAATCAAATATGATCAAGAATATCATATACTAACGAAAAATCAAACTTTTCCTCTCCACAATTTTAAGGTTTTAATAATAAACCCGATTTTATCAGTAAATCAAATGTGGTAACATCTATCCGTAAAAAAAAACTTATCATAAACTAATAGTATAAAATCAAATGTGATCAAGAATATCCTATACTAATGTAAAATCAAACTTATCATACCCACAATGTTAAACTTTTAATAGTAAACGATTTTATCAGTAAATCAAATGTGATAACATCTATCCGCAAAAAAACACGTATCCTAAATACTTTTATCAGTAATTTTTTATTTGTGTAACTTTTATTCTCATTTTACAGAAGGTTGACACATGACAATCATTTAACATAATTACACTGTTTTGAATATTTTTATTAATATAACATAATTACTCTATTTGGAATATTTTTCTTAATATAACATAGCTAACATGCTTCAAATCCGTCCAGACTATTGTGGCGCCTGTTTTTGTCTTAAAGATGGAGATCACTGATCTCGTGGAACTTAGAACAAACACCCCCTATAATTCCTTTTTCTGCAGGGACCTTATCCAGAGCAATAACAATCTTAAGACAAAGTTTTTTGGCATAGAGTTCCTGGCAGATCCAATATTGTCATGTCTTCTTCCCCTTTTTCTGTCTTGTTTAATAGTGTTCTGATTCAAGCAGAACTCTTTAAACAACATCTGTGGGTTTTGTTCTGTGCAAACAGAAACAAAACAAGGAATACTCATTTCACAGAAGTATTCAATTCTGTAAATTTCAAGTTACGGAAAACAACAGTATTGTTATGTTTTTACACAAAACATTTATGTAACATATTGTTTTATAAACACAACAGTAGATACGGTTTATTGTAATTGTACAACATAAAAAAGATTTGATCTTTATCTTACTGGCAGCATGTCTACTTCTGGAAAAGAACCTGAGACTGCTGCTGTGATCGAACAGCCTACGACTGCAACTCCTGGCCTACCGCCAGCGGTCCATGCTTATCATGGAGAACTCCCTGACAAGTTCAACGGCACCGAGTTCAAACGTTGACAGCAAAAGATACTGTTTTATCTAGATCACACTGAACCTGTCCAAATTCCTAAAAGAGACAGCCCCTGCTCTAGATCCTACTGAGACAGACAAGACAACAGTTGCATTAATAGACTCATGGAAGCACTTAGATTTTTTGTGCAGAAATTACATTCTCAATGGTCTTCATGATTCCCTTTATGATGTTTATAGTCAATTTAAAACTGCAAAAGACTTATGGGAATCACTTGAGAAAAAATATAAAACTGAGGATGCTAGCCATAAAAAAATTGTGGTAGGCAGGTTCCTATATTTTTTTATGGTTGATGCCAAACCAGTTGTCTTACAGGTCCAGCAACTCCAATTACTCATCCATGAGATTGAGGCTGAAGAAAAGATAATTTTTGAGCCATTTCAGGTTGCTGCTGCGATCGAGAAGCTACCTCTCGGTTGGAAGGACTTCAAAAATTATCTCAAGCACAAGCGCAAGGATATGTCTCTCAAAGACTTGATCATGCGGCTACGGATTGAGTAGGACAATCGGATTGCTGACAAGAAGAACACTCGTACCATTGAAGGGGCCAACGTGGTTGAACAAGACTCCAAAAATGGGAAGCGTAAAAGCTCCGGTGAAGGGACGTCCAAATAACACAAGCAGTACAAGTTCAAAGGCAAGTGCCTCAACTGCGACAAGAAAGGCCACAAAGTTGCTGAGTGTCATGGAAAGAAGCGGGTCCGACGCGAAGCCAACCTCGTCAATGACGACATCAGCATGATCTACGTGGTCTCCGAGACCAACATGGTCGGTACGGATCGTGAATGGTTCGTGGACACCGGTGCCACATGCCACATATGCGGCGACACGAAGATGTTCTCTTCTTATACCAAAGTGACGTCAGGGGCGAAGCTGTTTATGTGAAACTCATCCACCTCTGGAGTGGAAGGCAAAGGGCAAGTGATGCTGAAGATGACAAGTGGGAGGGAATTGGTGTTGACCAATGTCCTTCATGTACCAGAAATTAGGAAGAATTTAATTTCTGGTTCATTGTTGATTAAACATGGATATAAGTTAGTGTTTAAGCCGAACAAGTTTATTCTTAGTAAGAATGGAGTCTTTATGGGAAAAGGTTACCTCAATGAGGGCCTTTTCAAATATAATGTGATGGTGGTAAACACCTCGACCACAGTTGATAATAAAGCTAATGCATCTTCTTCTTACTTGCTTGAGCATTTTGATATTTGGCACTATAGACTTGGTCACGTTAATCATGACTCTATGCGAAAACTAATGTAAATGGATCTAATTTCTACAATACATATTAATAAAAAAGAAAAATGTCAAATATGCGCTGAAGCCAAACAAACGAGAACATCGTTTAAATCGATAGAACGTGACACTAGACCATTGGATCTAGTTCATAATGACTCATGCGATTTAAAATCCATAGAGTCATATGGCAGGAAAAAATACTTCATCGCCTTCATCGATGATTTTTCATCTCTACCTATTAAACAGTAAAGATGAAGCCTTTGAAGCATTCAAGCTATATAAAAATGAAGTCGAGAATCAACTTGAGAAAAAGATAAAAATTCTTAAGTCTCATCGAGGAGGCGAATATGTATTTCCCTTAAAGACTTCTGTGCAGAACATGACATTCTTCATCAAGTCACCCGACGAAATGTAGGGGGAGGCGGTGCTCATAACCAATTACTTGTTAAACAAGCTACAACACAAAAAATTGGACAAAACACCCTATGAATTATGGAATGGTCGCAAACTTTCCTACAAATTCATCAAAGTGTTGGGGTGTCTAGAAAAGGTCGTAGTACCACCACCCAAAAAGGTAAAAATCGGTCCAAAAACCGTTGATTGTATCTTCATTAGCTATGCAGCTCATAGCAGTGTCTATAGGCTTTTAATCCACAAATCTGAAAATCCAGATATTGAAGTCAACTTAATAATGGAATCAAGAAATGCTACATTTTTCGAACTCATATTTCCACTAAAAACCGATCATAATGGAAAACGGTCATTTTCTTCGAGCACAAGTAATGATGGCAATGAAGTCTCCACAGACACTGTCCCTATGGACATTGACCAACCAACTAATCATAATTATCAATATGATGAACCTAGAAAGAGTAAAAGGGTCCAAACTACAAACACATTTGGACCAGACTTTGTAACCACGTTCATAATGGATAATGAACCACGAACGTTCAAAGAAGAAATTGTCCACTCCAGAAGCTTCCCAATGGAAAGAGGCCATTAATAGTGAAATTGCATCCATCATGCAAAACCACACTTGGGAGCTTGTTGACCTTCCCAAGGGATGCAAACCTTTGGGATGCAAATGGGTTCTTAAACGGAAGCAAAAACCCAACGGGTCAATCGACAAGTATAAAGCACGGCTAGTCGCAAAGGGCTTCAATCAAAAAGAGGGTGTCGACTATTTTGATACTTATGCCCCTGTCACTCAAATCACCTCAATTCAACTAATCATTGCCTTTGCAGCTTTGCACGGTCATGAAATACATCAAATGGATGTCAAAACAGATTTCCTAAATGGGGAACTTGAAGAAAAAATTTATATGAATCAACCCGAAGGATTCACTGCTCCAGGCAACGAACAAAAAGTGTGTCGGTTGGTCAAATCGTTGTATAGATTAAAGCAAGCACCAAAACAATGGCATAAACATTTTGATGATGTGATACTTGCCAATGGTTTCAAACCCAACGAATGTGACAAATGCGTATACGCCAAAAATACGCACCAGGTTATGTTATTATATGCCTCTATGTCGACGACATGTTAATCATTAGCAGTAATTACAACATGATCAAGGAACCCAAGAGAATGTTGGCCAACAGATTTGAAATAAAAGATCTTGGGCTCGCCGATGTCATCTTAGGTATTAAAATATTTGGAACATCCGAGGGGATTATACTATACAATCTCATTATGTTGAGAAACTGTTGGAGAAATTCAACAAGGATGATAAAAGTATTGCTAAAACCCCGATAGATCCAAACTTTCATCTCAAGAAAAACTTACACGAAAGTGTATCTCAAAACGAATACTCCCGTGTAATTGGAAGTCTTATGTATCTCACAAATTGCACGCGCCTAGACATTGCTCAAACTGCCAATAGATTGAGCAGATTCACAAGTAATCTAGGGCCTGATCACTGGAAGGCAATTGTAAGAGTTCTGCGGTATCTACGATACACACAAGAGTCAAGACTATGGGTTGCACTATTCAAAATATCCGGCGGTAATTGAAGGTTACAGTGACGCCAACTGGATATCCGATACTAATGACTCAAAATCCACAAGTGGAATATGTATTTACTCTTAGTGGTGGCGCTATCACATGGAAATCTTCCAAACAGACTTGCATTGCAAGGTCTACAATGGAATCATAATTTATCGCTCTAGATAAAACAACGGATCGGAGGAAGCCAAATGGCTACGCAACTTTCTAGAAAATATTCCAGCTTGGCCACAACCAGTACCAACTATATGCATCCATTATGACAGTCAAGCCGCAATTGGAAGGGCACAAAACAATATGTATAACGGTAAATCACGACACATACATAGGCGTCACAATACCGTTAAGCAACTTCTCTCAAACGGAGTGATCACCATCGATTATATTCGATCAAAAGACAACCTAGCAGATCCATTACCTAAAGGTTTGTCGAGAGAGCAAGTATGCAGCTCATCAAAGGGAATGGACCTCGAGCCTATGAAATAGAGAATGATTTAGCGGAAAACCCCACCTAGCTAATTGGAGATCCCATGGTCTAGGTTCAAAGGGACAACCCAACTAAATTAATCTCAAAATTAACACTAAAAGAATTTACAAAAATTCTACCTATTCCTATGATGAAAACCACTGGTGTTATCTGTCACGATTTAGGATAAGCCTTGCTTTTAATGATTCCAATGACTTGACTTGTCAAGCAGAGTTCTGACAGAACAACTCCTTATAGGCAATCACCTATGTGAATATAAGACTGGCCGATCTTATGAGAATTTAGAGGCTGAAATTCTCCAACAAACATTCACAGAACCAGGTATCGTTCAGGGCCAAAATGAACAAAACCGAATAATCAAACTCTGTTTGAAAGCAGCTGTGTGATTACTATTGTCTTGGATGACATCAAACACCAGTCAGTTCAAGACACACCAAGTCACTGATTAGTAAGTCATCCCGATAGTACATCATAAGGAAAGGTTCAAATCCAAAGGCCACCTCTTCCACTACAGCTACTCTCAGTTGTATCTTTGTATTATCCTATCAATATGTCATCAACTTACATGATATCTCATTCAATGTGGGGGATTTTTCAAAACTTGTTTCAATAATAATTGAATGAGGAAGTTATGTAAAGTAGGAAGTGGGGAATCTCATACTGGGAATAAACTGAAAAGAGCTCTACTTTATAAAGAAGATATTTTAGGCTTAAAAATCGGCCCTTGGGCCACTACACTTTTGTGTACAAGGGAAGACCTAGCTAAGTGCCACATGCGCGCGCGCCGCCGCCCGCCCGACCCGACTTGGCTTGGCTGGCTGGTTGGTCGGTCACCCGCCCGGCTGGCTGGCTGGTTTAGACCCTTTCTTTTTGCTGCCAGTTCATTACACGGTCCAAGCAGTTTGTGTGACCCTTTTGAATAAGTCAGTTCACTAACGGTTACAGCCACAGCCAACTGTTGTGTCCCTTTCAGACAAGTGGTTACAGCGACGGTTAACGGCAATTGTGTCTGTTTCGAATAAGTCCCAACCGCTCACAACCGCTCCTAACTTCCAGCAGTTGTGTCCAAAACGGTTGTGACTGTTTCGAACAAGCCCCAACTGCTCCAACTCCCAACTATCTTAAATAAATACTGTAGGAAATTATTTTTCAGGTTAGAAAAATTTCCTCCCATTTTCTCTACTACTCCTTCTGCCCTAAACAAATATACAGCAGCAGTTTAGTTCACAATTGATTGATCAAGGAAGTCTACCTCTTCAATCAAGTAACCTCCATAACCCTGGGAGACTAACAGACTTCAAATCCGTCCCGATTATTACGGTACCTGTTTTTGTCTTAAGGACATAGATCACTGATCTCGTGGAACTTAGAACACACACCCCCCCTCTAATTCCTTTTTCTGCAAGGACCTTATCCAGAGCAATAACAGTACTAATCGGAAAGGAATTGCAACAATTTGAGTGAATCGTCACAATTGAAGGAATTGACGAAAAGGGTTGCATTTTTTTCAACGCAGGTGGATGTGAAAGTGAGTTGAATGGAGCTTCAGGTTCAGGGTTGTACGTGGAATGTGAGAGAAAAGAAGATCAAGAGAGAGAATTATATTGCGATTTGGAAGGATCATGGAGATGGATACTTGTTTTTTTAGAGAGATAAAGTTCCGGAATGAGAGAGAGTTGACAGTTGACTTAAAGGAGTACACAAAAGGGTATTTTTGTTATATTAAAAAAATTGACATAAATAATTAAATTCTAGCGGTAGTGGCTAGAGCGGGAATCTGACTCAAATATACAAGATGAAAAACCAAATATATTTTTTTAGGGAATATTATCTTTTTTACCATCGTATTATTACCAGTTATCCGATTTGACCAACCACATTTCATAACTCTCAAATTGACCAATGAACTAAGTAAGTTGATAGGTTTTGGTCCTTACCGTTAACGGGCCATCCAATTTTTAACTGGATTGTTAATGTCGACCAACATAAGAACTCTATGTGGGTATTTTCGCCCATTCATTAAAAAAAAATTCCCCAATTCATTATTTTTTCATTAAAACTCTCCTTTCTCTTTCTTTCTCCCCAATTCACCTTTTCTCCATCATCGGAGCTCCACCAAAATCTTCAAAGAACCCCGATGAAGACATTTGTACAATCTTTGAGACATCGGATTTGGCCCACCCGCCTTTTTTTAAAACATGCCCGAGCTGCTGCATGTAATCGTCAACCCATTTCGGCACTCCCGACCTAGGCATATCGGCAATCCAGAACTCAACCCATCTCGGCGTTTTTCCTCCGGTCATAGCGTCGAGACTTCTTCTTGAGAATTGGTTGACGACCCCACTGATATTTCGCTGAAAGACTGTTGTTATGAGAGGCTTAGAGAGTTCTGAAACAAAGAAGATTCCCGATCAAAGTAGTTGGACAGATCAAAACTGCAACATAATATTTGATTTTCGTTGACGTATAAGATTTCCGGCTAAAGAAGGGTTGCATGTAGTGTAGCCACGGTTGAAAATGGGAATGAGCAACGTAGACCAACTACGTGTGTCGGATTTAGACCCATCATGAGAAGGAAAGGGGGGAGCTCGATGGGCCGAGTTAGATCTGGGCGAAGAGATCGGGGTTGAAGAGAGAGATGGGAGATCTTGTCGGATCTATGGGCTGTGATGGGGGACAAACTAGGTGAAGACGGTGGCTATGGAGAAGACAGAGCAAAGGATGACGTTGGCAATGGAGATTCGTCGGAGAACGAGAAGTCGGAAAGGGAAGAGCGAGATGAGCAGAACTTAAAGTGGATATTTGACTGTGACCAGATATGTCGATGATCCGAGTGGAAAGAATGAGGTCTTTCATATAAGGAATTTCGGTGAGAGTTAGAGAGTGAGAGAGAGGTAGGGTCGAAGAGAAGGGTGGTTGGGGAGGAAAGCGAAAGAGATTGGTGGGGTTTGACCAAGAAGATGACTTTTTTTTTGTTTTTTAATTCTTAATTTTTGTCTTTATATTTTCATGGAGATGGACAAAAATACCCCTTATCAAATCCTTTCATTAGTCGACATTAACACATCTGTTACAAAATCGGATGAGATGTCAACGACATGGACCAAAACCTACCAACTTATTCAGTACATTGGTCAATTTGAGAGTTATGAAATGTGGTTGGTCAAATCGGGTAGATGGTAATAGTACGATAGTCAAAAAGATAATTTTTCTATTTTTAAAAAAAAAGATTAGGACTAAACTTAAAGTTTGACCTAAATTGTGGGACCAAATTACTATAGAGTATAACTATATTAAAAAATGTATTGACTGAGATGATACTTAAAGGGGGATACTTAATATAACAGCCATGAAATACTTAATATAACACCTTTTACTATAAAAATATTATATTACCCTTAACAAAAAAAATTCAGACTTTGGGACTGGTTGCTGGGCAATCCAAAAAAATATTTTTTTTTTCCGGCTTTGGGACTGGTTGCTGGGTAGTCCTAAAAATGTATTTTTTTCAAGTTTTGGGACTGGTTGCTGGGCAGTCCTAAAAAAATATATTTTTTTAGGCTTTGGGACTAGTTATTGGGCAGTCCTATTTTTTTAATTTTTCAGGCTTTGGGACTCGTTGCTTGGCAGTCCTTTTTTTTTTTCTTCATTTAATCACAAAATGGCAAAGGGCAATTTGGTCTAATTTTTTTTAAAAAATGTTGTATTAAGTATTTATAGATGTTATATTAAGTATCAATGTACTTAAAAGATGATTCAATATTATCTCCGAGGGATAGGCAAGTAGGGACGTCCTTATCCACGATTTTGTTGTGCAATATGTTTCACGAACCAGAATTGTAGCCAGATAATGCAGTAATCTTAATTGAAAAGGGCATCATAAATATAGCATTGGCAGACTTGGGTAGTCCATTCACTTTTTAGTAAGCTATTTACCTGAGAAAAAGAAGAGAGAATTAAGAAAACGTAAAATAGGCTGTGTCAATGCTACCCCGGGGCGGGGACAGCTTATCCATGTGCCCAAACAACAGCCTGGTGTGCCGGACGTGCCATCCCGCATCCTTAAGTTTTATTCATTCGCTAAAAACTTCATCATGTACTACTTAATTTTCTATAAAATAGTTGTTATTTAAGTAAGTAGCTAAGTTTTGCTTTATTTTATTTTTATTTGACTCGACTTTATTTTGACATTTTAATGGCTCTAAGTTAGGGGGTATGCATCAGAACCACGGAACCAAATCAAACAAAATCAGACAGTTTCGTTCGGTATTGGTCGTTCAAGACAGTTTGGTTTTAGTTTCAAAAAATTAAAAATCGTTCAGTTCACGGTTTTGATATCGAATCAAACCAAACCAACCTATATTTTTATTTATCATATATATATATATATATATTATATAACTTGTTAATTATTCTGAGCTGTTGGATTATTTGATATGCATAATTTAGTACATTGATTTAGTTATATATATTTAGTTACTAAACCAAACAAAATCTAAACTGTTGGATGGCTTTTTTTTTTCTTTCATTGTATGTGTTTATTTTGGAATTTGTATTGTTTTATAAAAGATAATTTACTTTTAATATGTTATTTTCTAATGTTTGATATTAAGTCCAAATTAAAATCTTATTTTTATTGTTATTGTTAATGTTGGTTAAGTTGATTATTTTTTTTATATGAACCAAAAAATCAAACCAAATCAAATCGAGTGGTTCGATTCGATCTGAAAATTTTGAAATCAATAGGGATGGTTCAGTTCATGATTTTGGCCTAAACCAAACCAAACTGAATCATACTCTAAGTTGACAGTATCAAACAAAGGAACTAAAATCGATAGTTAATTGGTTATATGCTGTTAAATTTATATGATACAATTATACAAGCATCATTAGAAATATTTATAGTAATCAAAGCCTTTAATATATCATACGCGTAGCTATTTCTGTATTACTCATCCTTATTACTTTGGAAATGTAATACCAAAAAAAATAAAAAATAAAACTTGATGGCAAAAACTTGTGTAAGATGGCCTTATGGATATTTTTTTAAGACGAATTATCTTTACCCGACCCACCGTGTATTGGTGGATTGAGCTGTGAGAGAATGAGGCAATGTCTTATGAATTAAGTCCGTAATACGGTTGTAAGAACACAAGTAGCTAGGATTCTCCTGTAATACCCTGATCATTTCCGTGTAAAATATTAAATTATAATAATTAAGATTATATTTAAATTGGGCTAATTAATTGTTTTAGACCTATTTAGTAATTAATTGAATTGAGTCGGGTTTGGCCCACTTTTGACTAGACTTTAATTATAATCATTTATTAATATTACTAAATTAATTTTTGGGCCCAGTTAACTTAGGTTTTCGGTTAGGGTTATGTATAAATAGAGTGAGAGGGGAGAGAAAACCCTTACCAGTAATAAGAAGAAAAAATAAATAAATAAATTGTGGCAGCCGTTTTGAGCAAGGTGAGAGAGAACGAGAACAACTTCTTTCTTTTTCGAAGAAGTCATTGGTAAGTCTTCATCCTTGTTTTTCCTTGGTGGTTGTGATTAATGGCATTGATTGTGAAAGAAAAAAAGTATTGGTAATTAGGTATTTGAAAGTGAGTGAAGGAAAGAATTAAAAAAAACAAAACCAAAAGTACGTGTGTGTGCAGAATAGATGTCTGCGTGTGTGTCTTCAAAACAGTAAAAATAAAATAAAAAAATAAAAAAATAAAAATGTGTGTGTGTGCAAAAGAGTAGATCTCTACCTATTGTAGAGAGATTAAATGTTTCAGTTTATATGTATATATATATAATAAAAGTCATATCGGTGGACTAAAAGAATAATACAAAACAGTAGGAAGACATGAATGATACAAACAGTGTGAAGATAGGATATTAGTTCATGTAAAAAATTTTAAAGAAAAAAAAATTGATATTGAATAGTATCATGTGGGTATACATTTTATAAGTAAGGGTAAATTAATTTGATTACATGTTTGATAGGGTACTTGTCAAGAAAATAATTATGATTTAGTATTAAATTAAATTTTTTTGATTTAATATTAGTTAGTAACTTGTGTTACGTTGAAATTTTAGATTCGGGCAATCGAGTTTAATACGTGTTGGGGTTTATCGTTGCTAAGCATATCAAGGTAAGGGATTACGTTTCTTTTAGGTTCTTTGTAAAAGTATAAAAAATACTTGGCCAAAATACAAATTTCCCCCCAAAGTATACACTCAATCCCAGATCACTACCCAACTTAAATTTTGTGCCAATTTGATATCTGATGTTGCCATTTGTGTCAATTAACTCCCCCGGCCCAACGTCTGTTAAAGAATTGACGTTAACTCTCACGTGTTCTTGCACGTGATGGGTAATTTCGTCATTTTCTTTACAAAACAGGGGGACAAAAATGTCGCTCACTCATCCACTCGGCCCACTATCATCTCTCTCTCTAAAGTGATAAACCCGGTGCCCCTTTGAACCTCCCCCAAAACTTACCGGTCTCCTTCACAGGCGAAAATCTTCGTGACCGGTAGCTCTAACCTAAATCGAAGCCATTACAGGTATTGGCTGGGAAAAACTAATACAACTCCATGTTAGCTAGCGTTCTCTCTCTGTTCATAAGAAGAGTCTCAGAAGCTTTGTCTCGTCTCGATGCCACGGTAAACTTAGTTAGCAACTGCATCGCTCTCCAAAGATCGTCGTTTCAGACTCATCCGACGGCGTCGCCGCCGTCGCTTCTCCATCCGCCGGTTGTTCCTACTAACTTTCTAAGCAAACCAGACATCGTGCCGAGATCGAGATCTCCCTGTAATCTCGCCACCTCATCGAATCCCTTTCGCTTACTCGCCGCCGTCGCTTCTCCATCCACCGCTTGTTCCTACTAACTTTCTAAGAAACCGGACATCGCCGAGATCGAGATCTTGGCTGTAATCTCGCCACCTCATCGAATCCCTTTCGCTACTCGCCTTAATCATATGTGGAGAATTGATCACGTGATCCGTAGATGTTAACATCTTTACCGGATCCGCGTATTGAGAATGCGATCTGGAATTCTCGATAAAGTCGGCTTCTTTTTGTTGCCTCTTCCCTTTTCCCCCGACCGACTGTATCCTCCCTTTGTCTATATGTAGCTCCGGCATCGCTCGTACACACGTGCCAGTTCCCAGTTTTGTAGTGCATTCACATTGGGGACAAAATATCCGGTCAGCTGACTTAACCCAAAAGGAAATGACGAAATTACCCATCACGTGTAAGAGCACGTGAGAGTTAACGTCAATTCTTTAACGTTGGCGTTGGGCCGGGGGAGTTAATTGACACAAATGGCAACATTAGATACCAAATTGGCACAAAACTTAAGTTGGGTAGTGATCTGGGATTGAGTGTATACTTTGGGGGGAAATTTGTATTTTGGCCAAAATACTTTTAATGTTAGGCTTCCACAAATCCTTGAAACTATTCGTTCTTTCATTTGCCATGCCCGACTTCGTGTCAGTAGTTTCCTTGACTCCTTCGTTAGCTTTGTTGAATATCTTTGTCATATCTTCGTTTTCGCCAATTTCATGTCTACTTTAATTTTCATGAAATACCTTTGTTATTGAGAAATTTCTTTGTATTTGTAAACCTTCTCGGTATACTCTTTGCTATCGAAAATGACAAATTTTGGTATAATTTACGCTTTGTTAATAGTACATTAACAATACTATTCATGTTTTGAAGCTATTTATGATCACTAAGTATGAACAACCCGTCACGGGGATTTTCGTGACAACATTTGAAATAATTGAAATCTGCACCACTTGGCCTGTGAGTGCGGTTATCCGGATATACCTTGATATTGTACCCTTCGGGGGATTTGCGTACCCTTTGGGGGATTTGTGTACCCTTCGGGGGATTCGTGTACCCTACGGGGGATTTGTGTACCCTTCGGGGGATTTGGTTCTTGGTCAATAGACCCTTATGTGATCATAATAAATATTTTGATATTTGGTTATTACTGGCTAGTATGGGACAGCCAGTAATGACAAACTTATTTGATCCTAATTGTTTTGTTTGAACTCTCCATTTTTGTTTTAGAATTTATATTCTTGTCGATCAATACTTATCTTTGATTTTTGCAAATTATCAAATTTCTAAATTTTGTTTTAACTTACAGCACAATTATTCTTTGAGTCACCCCTCCTTAGAAACCGGAGAGGCGACATATGATCTTACTGAGCTTTGTTCACTCACCCTTCACAACACTCTTCTTTCAGGTCGAAATTAAGGACAAAGCTTGAGGTAGAGGATACCCTTAAAGGAATCAAGACTTATAGGGCGAATTTATAAGTTTTAAAATTTATTGGAGACATAGTTAATTTTGGTAGACTTTGTTTCGTAATTTATTTTGGATGACTGTATTTTTAAACTGGAGACTTTTGTAATTTCTGGTTGGGTAATGTTTGACTAGTCTTTAATTAAGTTTGAAACTGTAGTGACGTGGCCAAATTTGGGCCCATGTAGTGGGACCCAAAGTTTTGGGGCGTTACAGATTGGTATCAGAGCTTAGGCCTTAGATCCGGATGGTCTTAAGATTTAGGAACAATTAAGAATAAGAAGTAATACTACGATAGGATTATGATACTAGCATTAAGTTGTGATTATAGCTAAGTTATGATCTCATTGATGATTAAGAAATTATTATTTCGTTAAACTAATATACTCGTGTTACTTGTAGGAAATGGCGCGTAACAACACCAGTAGGGCAAGGGTCGATCCACCCGTGACAGCTGCTAGAACGAGATTGAATACAATTCACGCTTGGGTAATCGAACTCGATGAAATTAACCATGTCTTGGAACAAGAGAACCAGTTGCTAAGGAATGAAACCAATTACTAAGAAATGGTAATCAGACGCTAGTGGAGGAAAACGGAGCACTACTAGAACAAGTCAAGGGAATGATGAAGGCATTAGAGCTAGCACAAAATGTCTTGTTTAGACACTTTGACGAAATAAAAGATGCTAGGAGAGCCCACGCGGAAGTTGGAGCGAGGCTGAGCAACACCAACTTCTTGGCTAAGAACGTTTGGGACGCCGTCCAAATGGCCATGGATAATGGACCAGTGGGGGAAGAAAATCCAGAAGACTTAGAGGAAGATGAAGAGGAGACAGAAAACTAGATAGAACATTACACTAGTTATTTTGTTTTATTGTTACCCTAGTTGTTGAGTTTGTTTAGAGGGTTGTTTTTAGTTATAGGACATGGAATACACTAAGTGTGTCCAAATTTTGAGATATGGGTTGAATTTTGTTTTGATACTTAATAAATTTTGGGAGATTATTTTTGAATACATTGATGTTTCCATTCAACTATATTTTTATTTGATATTGGTTTCGAGATGATTTTGAGAACTAACTTTGGGAAGGAATCTGATATTACATAACAAGTGTGTAGATTGTTCCCAATTACGTCATGTCAGTTAGCAATCACATCTTAGTGTGATGGAATCTTAGATATCTTCTGACACTTCCTTGTTTTTGTACCAGAATATGGCACGTAGAGGAGGACGTACGCTAGCAGAGGCGTGGCCGTGTCGAGGAGGGAGGAAGGGCGTTAGAAGACTCGCTACGAAGTGTGTGGGAACAATCTGGAACCCACTTTAATATGAGTAATGAAAACCCTGTCCCTGAAGTGCCTCAGCCAAACGTAGAAAATCCCACATTAGTAGATCATGTCCTTATGATGAACCTTCTACAAAATTTGACCCAAGTTGTAAACAGGATTGGTCAAATTGTCCAACCAACCTCGACCCGCCATTGCACCACAACCTCACGCACCACAACCTCGACTGCGGACCACAAACTCGGCACCACAACCTCCGCCCGTAGTTCCTCAACCTCGAACAGTAACAAAAGACCCCCTTGACATATTCCAGAAGAGAAGCCCTAAACCCTTCTCAGGCGCGCCAGGCACAATTAAACCAGAGGAGTGGGTTGAGAGTATGAAGAAGATTTTTAGAACGATGACCCTCACAAGTGAGCAAAAGGTCAACCTCGCCACTTTCAAGTTCGAAGGAGAGGCTGATTAGTGGTGGCAGTCTGAGATGAGAACTGTTGAAGCAACTGGGGCAGAAGAATACACATGGGAGACCTTCCTTGAGGTCTTCTACAAGAAGTATTTTCCTGAAAGTGTACAGGACGGTAAGCTGGTTGAGTTTCTAAATATGGAACAAGGAAAGATGACGGTGGATGAGTATGTTGTCAAATTCACGGAGCTATCAAAATACACTCCTGGTCTCATTGAGAATGAGAAGAAAAAGGCCCGAATGTTTGAGAGAGGCCTCGATGGGAGAATTAGTCATCGCTTAGTGGCCTTGCAGTTGAAGACTTATCTGAAGTTGTCGACCGGGATAGAATTCTTGAACGAGTATCAGCAGACTATCAAAAGAAGCGCGAGGAGAAAAAGAGAGATTTTGAGAGTCTTGGAGGTGGTTCTCGGGATCAGTCGGGTCAGGGAGGAAATAGTTCTCGGGATCAGTCGGATTATCGAGGAAATAATTCGCGAGATCAGTCAGGTCATCGAGGAGGTAGTTACAGTGGGCACAAGAGGAGGAACACAGATGACAATAGATCTAAGGGGTCAAATCAGTGGAGTCTGAATCAAAATCAAGGACAAGATCAGAGACAGGACCAAGGTCAGGACAGATGGAATGCGAACCGGGGACAGATTGAGAGTTGTAAGACCTGTGGGGGAAAGCATCCGACATTGGCTTGCCACATGGAAACAGGAGCTTGTTTTAACTGCTGCAAAATGGGACACAAGGTCAGAGATTGCCCTGAGCCACTGAGGAATCGTGTTGTTCAAAACACTGGTGGCGGGGACAAACCTAAACCAAGGGAGCAAGGTAGAGTACATGCAATGAACGCAAGAGATGCTCACGCTACTAATGACGTGGTGGCAGGTACCGTCCAACTCTCTTCTCGTAGTTTGTATGCATTGATTGATCCGGGCGCAACCCATTCTGTGATATCTACATCTCTTGCACAACGCATGAAACTGCTGTCACAAAACCTAGATATGGAGTTAGTTATAGATACACCAACGGGGGAGTCTATTCCAGTGACTTCAGTATATAGGTCTTATTCGTTGAAATTGGAGGGTAGAGAAATGCCTATAGATCTTATTTCCTTAGATATTCGAGATTTTGACATAATTTTGGGAATGGATTGGTTGGCCGCCTTCCATGCTAAGGTGGACTGTTTTGGGAAGGAGGTAATATTTTGCATTCCAAGAGAACCGGAGTTTCGATTTAAGGGTTCTAAGCCGACGGCCCTAACAGGTTTTATCTCGTCAATGCAAGCCCGTAGACTGTTAAGGAAGGGTTGCCAAGGTTATTTGGCGCACATTACTGATACTCGTAAGGAAGGGGTTAGCCTTGAGTCTCTTCCTGTGGTTAGGGAGTTTACGGAGGTGTTTCCTGAAGAATTACCAGGACTTCCACCAGAGAGGGAGGTGGAATTCTTAATTGACTTAGCACCTGGGACAGCCCCAATCTCTAAAGCACCGTATAGAATGGCTCCAGCGGAACTTAAAGAATTGAAGGAGCAATTACAGGAATTGTTGGAGAAGGAGCTCATTAGGCCTAGCATATCACCTTGGGGTGCACCAGTTTTGTTTGCGAAGAAGAAAGATGGGACGATGAGGTTATGCATAGATTACCGTGAGTTGAATCGGGTCACGGTGAGGAACAAATACCCGTTACCGAGGATCGACGATCTTTTTGACCAACTACAGGGAGCATGCTACTTCTCAAAGATCGATCTTCGTTCGGGGTACCACCAACTGAGAATTAGAAAGGAGGATATTGCTAAGACTGCATTTAGAACACGGTACGGACACTACGAGTTTTTGGTGATGCCGTTTGGGTTGACGAACTCTCCGGCAGCATTTATGGACTTAATGAACCGAGTGTTTCAGATGTTTCTAGATCGATGCGTAATTGTCTTCATCGATGATATACTGATCTACTCAAAAACTCGAGAGGAGCACGAGCAACACTTGAGAGCGGTGCTGCAGATTTTAAAGGAGGAGAAATTGTATGCAAAGTTTAAGAAGTATGAGTTTTGGTTGGAAAAGGTGAGTTTCTTGGGTCATGTAATATCAAAAGATGGAGTCTCAGTAGACCCGGCCAAGATAAAGGCAATAGTAAATTGGGAGAGACCGACGACTGCTACGGAAGTTCGAAGTTTCTTGGGGCTAGCAAGATATTATCGTCGTTTTGTAGAAGGATTTTCAAAAATCGCAGGACCTCTAACCCAGTTGACTCAGAAAAACAAGAAGTTTGTTTGGACAGAGGAGTGTGAGGCAAGTTTCGAGGAGTTAAAGAAAAGATTGGTGTCAGCTCCGATTCTTGCTTTACCGTCAGGATCGGAAAAGTTTGTGATCTACAGTGATGCGTCGTTGAAAGGTCTGGGTTGTGTATTGATGCAAGATGGGAAGGTGATTGCCTATCCCTCGAGACAATTAAAGAACTTTGAGAGAAACTACCCAACACATGACTTGGAGCTAGCCGCGGTAGTATTTGCTTTAAAAATTTGGAGACATTATTTGTATGGAGTGACTTGCGAGATATATACGGACCACAAAAGTCTTAAGTACATTTTCACTCAGAAGGAATTGAACATGAGACAGAGGAGATGGTTGGAGTTATTGAAGGATTACAACTGCACCATTCTCTACCATCCATGTAAAGCCAATGTAGTGGCGGATGCTTTGAGTCGTAAGAGTAAAGGAACATTGGCGGTGATGTTAACAAAGGAGAAGAGGATTCTCGAGGATATCGAGAATTTGGGTTTGGAAGTTCGGGTAAGGGGAGGAAAAGGTTATCTGGCATGATTGAGTCTTCAACCATCCTTGCTAGAGAGGATCAAGACAGCCCAGAAAGTTGACCCAAAGTTAGTAAAAATTTGTGAAGGGGTAAAGATTGGAGCTCAGGTTGACTTTCGACTTGGAGGGGATGGTATTTTACGCTTTGGTAAGAGAGTCTGCATTCCATCGGATCCAGAGTTAAAGAGGGAAGTATTAGAAGAAGCTCACAATTCAAGATTTGCGATACATCCTGGGAGCACAAAGATGTATCGGGATATGCGAGACACTTTCTGGTGGAGCAATATGAAACGAGAAATTGCAGAGTTTGTATCCAAATGTCTCGTGTGTCAACAAGTGAAGTGCGAACATCAAAGACCAGAAGGATTGTTACAATCAATGCCCATACCCGAGTGGAAATGGGAACATATAACCATGGACTTTGTTGTGGGGTTGCCAAAAACACTAAAAGGAAATAACTCCATTTGGGTTATCGTGGATCGTTTGACGAAATCAGCACACTTTTTAGCCTTCAGGATAAATGACCCGTTGGAGAAATTGGCCAAGATGTATGTAGATGAGATTGTCAGGTTACACGGAGTGCCAGTCTCGATTGTGTCCGATCGTGACACTAGGTTTACCTCAAAGTTTTGGGGTAGTTTGCAGAAGGCTTTGGGCACCACTTTGAGTATGAGTACGGCCTTTCATCCGCAGACAGACGGCCAATCTAAGCGGACCATTCAGACTTTGGAAGATATGCTTCGTTCTTGCGCTTTAGACTTTCAGGGAAATTAGGATGATCATTTACCTCTAATGGAGTTCACCTACAACAACAGTTACCATGCAAGCATTGGTATGGCGCCGTACGAAGCGTTATATGGAAGAAGGTGTCATACGCCTACATGTTGGGATGAAGTAAGAGAACAAAAGTTATTGGGACCAGAATTGGTACAGATTACCTCGGAAAAGGTACAACTGATAAAGAGGAGAATGTTAACGGCTCGGAGTAGACAGAAGTCCTACGCTGATAAACGCCGACGTGAACTCGGATTTGAAGTGGGGGATCATGTGTTTTACAAGGTTTCTCCTACGCGTGGAGTTATGAGGTTTGGTATTAAGGGTAAGCTTAGCCCGAGATTTGTGGGACCATTTGAAGTGCTCGAACAAGTCGGGGAAGTTGCATACCGACTAGCTTTGCCACCATTACTTTCAGGGGTGCACAACGTATTCCATGTTTTAATGTTGAGGAAGTATGCTCCAAATCCGAGCCATGTGATCGAATATAAGCAACTCCGCTTAAGGGAGGATCTTAGCTACGCTGAGCAGCCTGTTAGAATTGTAGATCGAAAAGATCAAGTTCTTCGAAAGCGAACCATTCCATATGTCATGGTTCAATGGAGCAATCACACCGAGAGGGAAGCTACTTGGGAACTCGAGGAGGAAATGAAGGAGAAGCACCCTGAACTCTTCGTTTAACCTGGTACGTAAGTTTAGGGACTAAACTTCTTTTAAGGGGGTGAGAGTGTAATACCCCGATAATTTCCATGTAAAATATTAAATTATAATAATTAATATTATATTTAAATTGGGCTAATTAATCGTTTTAGACCTATTTAGTAATTAATTGAATTGAGTCGGGCTTGGCCCACTTTTGACTAGACTTTAATTATAATCATTTATTAATATTACTAAATTAATTTTTGGGCCCAGTTAACTTAGGTTTTCGGTTAGGGTTATGTATAAATAGAGTGAGAGGGGAGAGAAAACCCTTACCAGTAATAAGAAGAAAAAATAAATAAATAAATTGTGGCAGCCGTTTTGAGCAAGGTGAGAGAGAACGAGAACAACTTCTTTCTTTTTCGGAGAAGTCATAAGTCTTCATCCTTGTTTTTCCTTGGTGGTTGTGATTAATGGCATTGATTGTGAAAGAAAAAAAGTATTAGTAATTAGGTATTTGAAAGTGAGTGAAGGAAAGAATTAAAAAAAAAAACAAAACAAAAAGTACGTGTGTGTGCAGAATAGATGTCTGCGTGTGTGTCTTCAAAACAGTAAAAATAAAATAAATAAATAAAAATGTGTGTGTGTGCAAAAGAGTAGATCTCTACCTATTGTAGAGAGATTAAATGTTTAAGTTTATATGTGTATATATATATATATATAATAAAAGTCATATCGGTGGACTAAAAGAATAATAAAAAACAGTAGGAAGACATGAATGATACAAACAGTGTGAAGATAGGATATTAGTTCATGTAATTTTTTTTAAAGAAAAAAAAATTGATATTGAATAGTATCATGTGGGTATACATTTTATAAGTAAGGGTAAATTAATCTGATTACATGTTTGATAGGGTACTTGTCAAGAAAATAATTATGATTTAGTATTAAATTAATTTTTTTTATTTAATATTAGTTAGTAACTTGTGTTACGTTGAAATTTTAGATTCGGACAATCAAGTTTAATATGTGTTGGGGTTTATCGTTGCTAAGCATATCAAGGTAAGGGATTACGTTTCTTTTAGGTTCTTTGTAAAAGTATAAAAAAATACTTTTAACGTTAGGCTTCCGCAAATCCTTGAAACTATTCGTTCTTTCATTTGTCATGCCCGACTTCGTGTCGGTAGTTGCCTTGACTCCTTCGTTAGCTTTGTTGAATATCTTTGTCATATCTTCGTTTTCGCCAATTTCATGTCTACTTTAATTTTCATGAAATACCTTTGTTATTAAGAAATTTCTCTGCATTTGTAAACCTTTTCGATATACTCTTTGCTATCGAAAATGACAAATTTTGGTATGATTTACGTTTTGTTAATAGTACATTAGCAGTATTATTCATGTTTTGAAACTATTTATGATCACTAAGTATGAACAACCCGTCACGGAGATTTTCGTGACAACATTTGAAATAATTGAAATATGCACCACTTGGCCTGTGAGTGCGGTTATCCGGATATACCTTGATATTGTACCCTTCGGGTGATTTGCGTACTAATCGATGTATTTTATACGTCGATTTCCTATACTTTTATGACTTAAATTGAGCAATTCCACGAGGCTTTTGGCTACTGATGTGTGTTTTTCAGTGATTTTGTGAGTTTTAGGGTTTTTGGTGAAAGTATACAGATTATAAGGCTTTTAGGTGAAAATTCCAAGAAGGGGCCAGAGTGTAAAATTGAAGAAGAAAAGAAGAAGACCAGACTGGGCACCTTGCGGTCGCAAGGTGCAATATATCTTGCCTCCGCAAGGTAGGCAGAAACTTCAGAAATCAAAGCCCGGAAAAATTGAAGACCTTGCGAACGCAAGGTGCCTTATACCTTGCGACCGCAAGGTGGTCAGAATGCCAGAAATCGCGTTTTCACTTCAGGCCAAGAGATCTAATCGCTCTACAACTTCATGGTATAAATAGTAGCCGGTAGCCAAGGCATTAGGACGGCTAGAAAGTAGTTTTCTATAGCTTTAGAACAGATTTTAGGTTGTATAACATAATTAGTTGTTGTAATTACAAGTATTGAAGATCGATTCATGTATTCAATCATCTCCATGTGTTGTTCATCTTCAAGGATGAACTAAATCTTCATTAATCTAGGAGGTGGGAGGTAACTTGTATCGAATCTATGTTTTAATCTATATTTTTATTCATTCAATTCTTGTTGATTGTGGTGTTTATCAATCCCTCTATTATTTCACTTTGAACAAATGAATGTAATCATGAATAATAAAGGCTTAGAGGTGCGGATAATTGCATAATCAATGTGCATATATCGTACACTGGCTCACCATCACAATAAATTGAACCTATCGATGCACGAGAGTGATAAGTTAGGGTCAGGTTCCATATATGACCTAAGTGACAGTTAGGATCCATATGTTCTTGTGCTTATGATATAAAATGGATGAATTATTTGAAGATGGAGACTGAACGGTAATTCAACAGGCTATATCTATATTTTGTGAACGAACCCAAAAAATTGAATGATAATTTATTAAAATAAGCATAGAGGAGATACAAGTGAAACCCGAATCCTAGATTTACATCCACCATAAGATCTTCATAAAATTGTAATTACTATTAATTAGTTAAACATAATAATAATAATTAGTTTAGAATAAAATTAATATAAAAAAAACCCCCTTAGATTAATAATTCGCTATCAATAAATCGTACTATATGTGATCTTCTTGTCTTTGTGGTTCGACCCTTGCTTCCCAAAACTATTCTCCAATAGTCTTGTCCACTTGTAAGGAAATAATTAAAATAAGACATCGATCACGTACCCTTCGGGGGATTCGTGTACCCTTCGGGGGATTCGTGTACACTTCGGGAGATTTGGTTCTTGGTCAATAGACCCTTATGTGATCATAATAAATATTTTGATATTCGGTTATTACTAGCTAGTATGGGACAGCCAGTAATGACAAACTTATTTGATACTAATTGTTTTGTCTGAACTCTCAATTTTTGTTTTAGAATTTATATTCTTGTCGATCGATACTTATCTTTGATATTTGCAAATTATCAAATTTCTAAATTTTGTTTTAACTTACAGCACGATTATTCTTTGAGTCACCCCTCCTTAGAAACCGGAGGGGCGACGTATGATCTTACTGAGCTTTGTTCGCTCACCCTTCACAACCCTCTTCTTCCAGGTCGAAATTAAGGACAAAGCTTGAGGTAGAGGATACCATTGAAGAAATCAAGACTTATAGGACGAATTTATAAGTTTTGAAATTTATTGGAGACATAGTTAATTTTGGTAGACTTTGTTTCGTAATTTATTTTGGATGATTGTATTTTTAAATTGGAGACTTTTGTAATTTCTGGTTGGGTGACGTTTGACTAGTGTTTAATTAAGTTTGAAATTTTAGTGACGTGACCAAATTTGGGCCCATGTAGTGGGACCCAAAGTTTTGGGGCGTTACAGCTCCTCACTGTCCAATGCAGTTTCCAATGTAGCTTGTGAAAAAACTACAATGAAAGTCACAATGAACAGAAAAATCAAAACAGCGGAAGACTTTAACAATAAAACACGAAATAAGCACAAATGTTTACCAAACAATCTACAAGCCTATGCTTGTAGATCTAGCCTCATGGCCAAAAAGATTTCACTTAAAAAGATGAATTGTTTTACAAAAATAATGTGAAATCACCAAACAAAACACTCTCACAAGACAACAAGTCTTGGAGAGCAAAAACCCCACAGAAAAACAATTATAGAAAACGTGGGAAGAAACAAACAGCTTCCTAAAATCAGCTAGGAAGACAAAAACAGTAGCACCGCCCAATGTAGCTTCTGATGTAGCTGCATCGGAAGCTACATTCAACTTCTGCACAAAAGCTGGAATTCTGAATTCTGGATTTTCTGCTCTCTGCTCTCTTTGTGATCTGCTCTCTCAGAATCCGTGTATTTTGCCTCAGCCTCAAGTCTAGCTTTTATTTATATGTGAAGAAGCCTTACAAAAAAGGAAGCAAACTCCAACAAGGAAGAGGATTAGAGTTAGGAACTAAATACACTTACCTTAAATCATAGATTTTATTACCATATGGAAAAGGACTCTAGAGACACGATTTAGGAAGGATTTTTGCATAGATTTTGTTTCCAAAATAACTCCTAAACTTTATGACCAAGAAAATCAAAAATCTTTAGGAATATTTTGTTTCCAAAAATGCAACCAAACATCTTTAGGAATATTTTGTTTTCAAAAATGACTCATAAACTTTAGGACCAAGAAAAACCAAAATCTAATTAAAGATTTTGTTTCCAAAAATGCCTAAACTTAGGGGCCAAGAAATGAGAAACAAAACCAAAATAGGTCATGCCTATTTTACCCTTACAATCTCCCCCTTTGTTGAGCCTTTCTAGTCAAATCAAATGACAAATGTTTATTTAACACTAATCAAACCATCTAACCTGCATTGGTTAGAAAAACACATCTCCCCCTGAATTTGTGCAAGGTATAAAATCAGAAATCATTACTAAGCACAAATCAGAATATACCAATGATGCAATCACATGGATACAAAACAAACATGAACAAATTATGAGATTCATAACCATCACCGGAAACACTTGATCTCTCTCCCCCTATTTGACCGGAAAAGGAAGAGGGATAACCATCTTATAGGAATTCTCAAAAAAATCCAAAATTTTGAAAAACACAATTAAGTGTTGACCATGATTTGATCACACCACTAGCAATAACTGAGCACATCATATCCAGATTCAATACCTTTTAGTTCCACACAAAAATTAGACAACCACTAAATATTTTTCAACATGGAGATTTTTTGGAAATTGATTTGCACAGTTTATTTTAGGACAAAATTTCACCAAGCTGATATCTTTACCAACAATGCATGTCCTAAAATTTTATGCCTAAAAACATGATAACTAAAAGTTATGTAAAAGAATAAAAAATGCAATCACACGCAAGTGATAAAGACCAGATCAAATGATGTAGTTCCTAATGTAGCTGCATTGGGAGATGCATTCGCCAAAATTGTGATTTTATGTTCAATATTGCTTTTTTTTTTTTTCTCAACCAGATTTCTCTCCCAAGATCATAAATTTTTCACAACAAAAATCTATAGGTACTTTATTGCCCTAGGAATATAGCTCTACTTTATTTCAAGCTATAAAAACATGCCACTTGGAACCTTTCACACTATTTACCAAGGGAAGCCATTTTGCTTTTGATCAACCCATGAAATCCAAGGATTTATAGTCCCAAAAGAGAATTGCCACAAACCTTGTTCATAGGTAGCTTTTTTCCGTTAGGTAGCGTTCACACTTTTTCTTTTAAGGGAATTCAATTTTTCTCAAGATCAACCCATGAGAACCTAAGTTCCATAGTATCAAGATAAATTGTCTTATCCCTAAATTTCAAAAGGTAGCTCTTTCCTTTGTGGACTTAAAACATGCTCAAGAGCTGAAAGAGAGAGAGAGAATCATAACAAAAAAATCACAATTGATTTTGAATGCAATTCCCGAGCAACCACAAGAGGCACATACATGTGAAACAATGATCTAGAATGTCCTCTAAAGATAAAATGCAATCATGCCTATATTTTTTAAAAAAAAACTAAGTGTAAAATCATATGGCACACAAAACACAAGAAATTTTCAAAGATTAGAAAATATCTCAAAATCAAGACACTTGTCAAATATATCAGCAAGAAGATTTTCAGTCCCAACATGTTCAATGCAAACAATTTCCATATTCAACCAAGTCTCTAATAAAGTGGTGTCTAAAATTAATGTGTTTTGTTGGAGAATGGTGAACTGAATTTTTGTGTTAAACAAATTGCATATGTGTGATCAAAATACAAGGTTAACACATCAATGTGTAGCCCATAATCTTTGATCATTTGGAGCATCCATAAAAGTTGTAAGGCTTCTCTCAAAAATATGTTGATAAGCATGCTAATTTGTGAGAATCAACCTTACCTCTTCTCCTTGTGTATATGTCATCATGAATATTACCTATGACTTGTGAAGTGGGATGCACTTTCTGAATTCTGCTGGGAATGTCATGGTTGCGATCAATCAAGCGAATTTCGAATGTTCGGGACTTTTCGAATCGGCAGATTCGACCAATGTAGCTTCCGATGCAGCTTCTAATGTAGCTGCATCCGGAGCTACATTCTGAGTCACATCACATTCTCACGAACTTCCGGGACTTGCAGTGCATGCGTTGCAGTGCGAGTTCACGATTGCAAATCAGTCCTAAAGATTGTGCAAGAGATTCATGATGTCCAAAGTCAGGTAGACCTGAAGCATCATCCTCAATGGTTTTGTGGCCAAGATTAGTTATAGTCGGAGCAGATTCATCATCAGACCACTTAGCACCAGGACATATATCAAAGGGCTCACAGTACTTGGATTTATCCTTCTTATAACTGCCTTTGGGAACCCACATCTTTTTAAAGGTTTTTGGTTGTTGTTTCTGTGAATGTACCTTCTGATGTAGCTTCGAATGTGACTTCCAATGTTGCTGCATTGATTGCTGCATTCGATGCTGCATCTGATTTCGAACCAAAAAGGCATGCCTTACTTACCTCTTCCTCATAGACAGCCTTTTTAAGAAAATAGAATGGTTGAATATGACCAGGCTTGTGACAAAAATGACACACAAATTTTTTCTTTCTTGTTTTGGGTTTTTCAAAGAAGTTTGGATTTTGAAAATTTTGTGTGGGATGTTTTGGTTCAGTAGAAATACCTTCACCTTCTTTCACAAACGTCTTGGGCCTGAATCCAATACCAGACTTACCAGAATTACCAGAATTCAACATATCATCCATTTTGTGTTGGCTTGAATTCCATTTTTCCAAGGTTTCATTGGCTTTGATGAGTTTTTCTTTCAGATCTTCAATCTCCACATCCTTCTTGGTCAGCAAGCACTCCAGTCTAGCAATGCTTTCCTTTTGATCTTCATTCACTTTCTTGAGTATTTTATTTGTCTTTCCAAGCAATGTAACTTGATAAGCTCTCTTTTCCCAATCCTTGTACAGCTCTTTGTAACCTTCCAGCAGGTCTAATTCTGATTCTCTACCGTCTTCTGTGACAGAGGAGTTAAAACAACAATGATCTTCCCAGCTTCTGTCCATTGTAGCTTCTGATGTAGCTACATTCAGAACTACATTAGCCAAAAATCCTTCAAAATCAGACGGAGAGTTGTGTACAGCAGTGGGAGTGATGAGATCACCTAAATCTTCATCATCACTATCACTCAAAGTAGCAGAAAAATTCAAACCTTTCTTTCTCAAAGTATTAACACATTGATTAGCATAATGCCCAAACCCTTGACAAGCCCTACATTGAATAGAATCAATATTTTTACTTCTAGATGTAGGTTGTTTAGAAAAAGGATTGGTAAAAGATTTTTCAGGGGTTTGAACAGAACTTTCTTTGGGAACAAACTTGCTAGGCTCAGTTTTGAAAACTGTTTTGGTGATAGAAGATAGAGATCTGTTTTGCCCCTTTGTTTTCAAAATATTTTTAAACTTTGTTGTTAAAAAAATCAATTGACTCTTCACCAAAATCAGATTCCTCAATCTCCTTATGCAATTCAATCAATTCAGAAGAGATATCAACAACAGAAGGAAAAGCAATACTTTCCTCAGAAGGAGTAGAAGATGATGCACCCTTGCCTTTGTTCTTAATTTGCTCATTAAGGTTTAACTCAAAATTTTGAAGAATACCAGCAAATCTTTCAAAACTAATTTTGTCTATATCATGTGCTTCCTCAATAGCACAAATTTTCACATTAAACCTTTCAGGCAAAATTCGCATCATCTTACTCACAAGACGATCATTGGTGATTGGATCACCCAAAGCAAGAGCAGAGTTAGATATATCAAGTAATCTAGCATAGTAAGACATAATATCTTCATCTTCATTCATTCTAGTGTTCTCAAATTAAGTAGTAAGCATCCTAAGTTTTGAAGCACGAACACTAACAAGACCTTCACATAAGGTTTGAAGGGCATCCCAAGCATCCTTGGCAGAGTCATAATTTGCAAAAACTCTAAAGGTGTTGGCATCTAAGGGCTTGTATATGGCTGAAAGAGCCTTAGAATTAAACGAAGCAATAGTTCTATCTTGAGTGGTCCAATTTTCTTCACTAGTGATTTTAACATCTCCATCATTATCAGTAGTCTTAGGAGGAGTCCACTCATTCAGAACAGCAAGTCACGCTCTCTCATCAATTGATTTGATGAAGATACGCATCTTAACTTTCTAAATAGAATAATTCTCATTAATCAAAGTTGGAGGACGAACAACATTTTCATATTGAGAATCCATCATGGCTACAACCAGAATCAACTCTTAGTGATGTCAAGAGAAGGCTCTGATACCAATTGTAAGAACACAAGTAGCTAGGATTCTCCAAACTGCCCAATGCAGTTTCCAATGTAACTTGTGAAGAAGCTACAATGGAAGTCACAATAGACAGAAAAATCAAAACAGCGGAAGACTTTAACAATAAAACACGAAATAAGCGCAAAGGTTTACCAAACAATCTACAAGCCTATGCTTGTAGATCTAGCCTCATGGCCAAAAAGATTTCACTTAAAAATATGAATTATTTTACAAAAATAATGTGAAATCACCAAACAAAACACTCTCACAAGACAACAAGTCTTGGAGAGCAAAAACCCCCACAGAAAAATAGTTATAGAAAACGTTGGAAGAAACAAACAACTTCCTAAAATCAGCTAGGAAGACCAAAATAGCAGCAACACCCAATGTAGCTTCTGATGTAGCTGCATCGGAAGCTACGTTCAACTTCTGCACAAAAGCTGGAATTCTGGATTCTGGATTTTCTGCTCTCTGCTCTCTTTGTGATCTGCTCTCTCAGAATCCGTGTATTTTGCCTCAGCCCCAAGTCCTTTATTTATATGTGAAGAAGTCCTACAAAAAAAGGAAGCAAACTCCAACAAGGAAGAGGATTAGAGTTAGGAACTAAATACACTTACCTTAAATCATAGATTTTATTACCATATGAAAAAGGACTCTAGAGACACGATTTATGAAGGATTTTTGCATCGATTTTGTTTCCAAAATAACTCCTAAACTTTAGGACCAAGAAAACCAAAAATCTTTAGGAATATTTTGTTTCCAAAAATGCAACCAAACATTTTTAGGAATATTTTGTTTCAAAAAATGACTCCTAAACTTTAGGACCAAGAAAAACCAAAATCTAATTAAAGATTTTGTTTCCAAAAATGCCTAAATTTAGGGACCAAGAAAGGAGAAAAAAAAAACCAAAATAGGTCATGCCTATTTTACCCTTACAACGGTCTTACATGAGACCTACTCAAACTTGATTGTATTAAGTCGTTTGTGATAGTTGGGATGGGATACGTCCCGCAATCATTATTACAGATACAATTTTGATTAAGTGCATTGGCATTCAAGATTATTTGATTTATGTATTTTTTTTATTTGAGTAACTCTCCTCTTAAACGGTCTTACAGATCTTAATTCGTAAGACAAAGCATCACTCTCTCACGGCTCAACTCACCAACACACGGTGAGTTGAATAAAGATGATTCATCTTACAAAAAATAACCGTAAAATCATTTTACCTAAGTTTTTACCTTACATTTTTAGAATTTCTCAAATACCGTTGATAGGACGAATTTAATAAAGAAATTAATAGATCTATATTGAAATCAACGGAAGTTAATTTCATGAAAAGCTCAGCAACTACAAGTCAATAGGGAAGAAATCAAAGTGTTTCATGAAAAAGAATTTAACTGCAAGTCAACAAGGGGAACATAAGAGAAACAAATGTACAAAACAATGTACAAAACAATAATATTTGATTCACTGTGAGGGTCGGAAAACAAAAATGTCCACAAGCAACAAGAACTTATATATGAATTTATTTAAGAGTAAGTCTCCCGTAAAATTGTCTTATAGATTTTAATTCGTAAGACGAAATCTCACTCTCTCACAACTCAACCCCCCATCACATGATGAATCGGGTTAATGAGACATGTCTTACAAAAATAACCGTAAGACCGTTTTACATAAGTTTTTGTGTTTATTTAAAGGTGATTAGCTACTTTATTCAAAATCGGACAATATAGTAATTGATGTAATAAGTGGTTTCATATTTAAAAAAAAATGGGTAAAAACTTGAGTAGGACGGAACTCCACAAAGGGCCGGCCCGATTATCACCCTTAATTAAATTGAATTAGCCATGCTACATCGAGAATCTAGTTTGTTCATTAGTAATCTAGTTTGTGCATCGGAAATAAAAATTGTGCATCAGGATTTATTTTTGTATTCTAATTCCAAATTGTGTATTGGGATTTTCTACCTGAGGAATCGATTTTGTGTCTCGCAAAATCAAAATTGTGCATCAAGATTTACTTTTGTATTTTAATTCCAAATTATGTATTGAGATTTTCTACACGAGTAATCCAGTTTGTGCATCGCAAAATCAAAATTGTGCATCGAAATTTACTTATGTATTCTAATTCTAAATTGTGCATCGTGAATTCAAATCGTTGCATCGTGAGTTCAAATCATTGCATCGTGAATCCAAATCGAGAAGTAGCTCAGCCACTGTTTTATACAATTATACATATATATCAAGTGAATAGCCTCGAAAGAGTGGATCAAACCAAACCCAACAAGTCCAAATAGCATGTCAGACTGTCATTTAATTTGAACTTGTGATCATCTCCCACAACCCTCAGAGCTTGTGCCAAACTGCTTCTACAGAACATACCAGTTTGTTGCCGGAAAAGTATAATAGTCTTTTCCCGGAAAAGTAAATTAGTCTGTTGTCAGAAAAGTTGCCTTGGATACAACATCGACATCACACATTATTTGCCCATTGCCGGATATTTGCTAAATCAATATAATCGCCGGATATTGTCCGAGGAGATACACACGCAGGCACCCAGACACTGGTACTCACAAACCCAACGGCACACTAAAATTTAGGGCACTCAAAGTAATTATACCTACACCTAGAACATGGGGTTCTGTTCTTGCTATCTGTATCTGCATGGCACTTCTTTTTATAATACCGCACAAAAACATAATCCGAATACAGGTCTCAGATGAAGATTAATTCACAAAAATTGGCAATATCATTCCAAATTCAGCCATTGAGGTAAACTCATCAGTTTCCGTGCCTCTCACAATCGGAGGCAAACCCTCCAGAATTACATAATAATATTGAAAAAATATATAAAGAAAAAAACAAGAAGAAAAAAAGCCCAAAGCAAAATGACAACATGCCCACAGGGCAAACTAAGCCTACTTGATATAATTTTCAGCAGAAGGTAAGAAAACATGCAACGGGGAGATTTACTACTCCCACTGAAATCTTGTAAACTCACTTGGCACTAGCGAGCTGAGTGCGGAGGAGCTTGGCTGCCGCAACCATGTTTTGAAGGGCGGGATTCACTTCACCATACTTACGGGTCTTGAGTCCACAGTCAGGGTTAACCCACAAGATGTTGGTCTCAAGCACTGCAAGCATCTTGTTGATTCTGTCAGCAATCTCCTCAGTTGATGGTATTCTAGGGGAGTGGATATCATAGACACCTGGACCGATTCCAGCACCATACTTAACTCCCTCACGGAAAACTGAAAGAAGCTTCTCGTCAGAGCGAGAGTTCTCAATGGTAATCACATCAGCATCCATGTCAATGATGGAGTGGATAATGTCGTTGAAGTTAGAGTAGCACATGTGGGTGTGGATCTATCAATCAGCCAAACACACGTGAGCAACTTGCAATAAAATGATAGAGCACAAACATTAAAATGTATGGCATGGTGCAATCAAAATGGAGTGGAAGTTAGAATAAAACCTGGGTGGTGTCTTGCACACCAACGTTAGTGATTCTGAAGGAGTGAACAGCCCAATCCAAGTAGAAAGCATGCTCAGACTTCCTGAGTGGCAACCCCTCTCTCAATGCAGCCTCATCAATTTGGATAACTGTAATTCCAGCTTTCTCAAGATCCTCTACCTCATCCTTAATGGCCAGAGCAATCTGATAGCAAGTTTCGAATCTGGAAAAGCACATGACATTAAGATTTACACACCATAACATGAAGGAAAAAGTTAGTAAAATGTCCAATTCAGTTCATTCCAGTACCTGGGCTGGTCATTACGGACGAAGGACCAGTTGAGAATGGTGACAGGGCCTGTAAGCATACCCTTCATTGGCCGCTTGGTCATGCTCTGGGCAGTAGATGACCAGAAGACAGTCATTGGATTGGGGCGGCTCACATCACCATAGATGATTGGTGGCTTCACACAACGAGATCCATAAGATTGCACCCATCCGTTGGCAGTGAAGGCAAAACCAGAGAGTTGCTCTCCGAAGTACTCAACCATATCGTTTCTCTAGAATACAGAAATCAAAATGAAGGGGATATTAGACTCCTTCGCATACACAAGGATTAATGGTAATGCAAATTATATGCATTATCTTATGAAACCAGTATATCACTATACTTTCACACTAGTGCCTTCATGGTTACCTCTGGCTCTCCATGAACCAAGACATCAATATCAAGCTCCTCCTGTAGTTTGACAACCTTGTTGATTTCCTCCTTGATGGCCTTAACATACTCTTCCTCAGATATTCTAGAGACAAACATCATCGTCAGAACTAGAAGAATGCAACAGCAAAACAATATAGGGCAAAGAAAAATTACTGAACCCACGCACTTCTTAGCCTTGTATTCACGGCGAACTCTTCTAAGCTCGATTGTTTGAGGGAAAGACCCAATGGTTGTGGTTGGGAGGATTGGAAGGTTAAGCTTCTTTTGCTGAGCATCGAGTCTGGCACTAACATTAGTGGCACGGCGGTGCTCTGAACCCTTCAAAGCAGCAGCCTGCGAAATCAAGAGAAGTAAATTTTTGTTAAACGTAAACAAGATTATGCAGTCTAGAAGCCTGAAAGGTTTGAAGAAAGTTATCACTTACAGCCTTCTGGACAGCTTCGTTGTTCACTCTTGGAGAGGACTTCCTTGAAGCCTGGGCAGCAGCATTAGCAGAGAAGAATTCCTGAAAATAATACCAGAAGGAGTCAGTCACTAAACTCCACACCACCAAACGTCAACAAATTGGCTAAAGCACAATGAATGCTAATGCAACCATCTTCCAGTTTATCTTAGTAAAAGGGCAAACATTAAAAATGCTATCATTATTGATGAGGACGCATAAGAAATTTATAAATTTTTTATACCTCATCCTTCTGTCCAACCAATGCCTTGGCCAACGCATTCACTTCAACGACCTTTTGAGCAGCAAATGCAAGCCACGATTTGATTTCTTTGTCGAGCTTAGGCTCATTGACAAGATCAACAGCAGTGTGTTGAAGCGAGCAGGAGGTAGAGACCACAAGCTTGTCTGCACGTCAAGATTGAATATAGGATTAAATGTATGTATTGAAAAAATTTAGTAACCACGCAAGAAATGCTTGAACGTCACTAACCTTTGCCCACAATGCTCCCAAGAGATTCCAAGAGGGCAAGTGACCCAGCAAGATCATTAGCCCAGATGTTCCTTCCATCAACCACTCCAGCAAAGAGATATTTTCCAGAGGGGAATTCAGTCTTAACCAACTCAAGAGTCTTTGGTCCACGAATGAAATCAAAACCAAAGGCTGAAACACCCTTTAGAGAAGTGAGGGTCTTGAAAGGCTCAGCTGGAACATCAGCAAAGTAGGTCTCAACTATAACATTAACGCCAGATAGGGAATCTTCAAGATCAGAGTAGGCCTTGGGGAATGCTTGCAATTGGTGAGACGTGAGATCCATCACGAGGGTAGCTTCGTCAAACTGAATCCAGGTAGCCCCTGCAGCCTTCAGCTCGGCCACTACTTCCCTGCATGTGGATTTCTTGTTAAATATCAAATTCAACAAGTCCCATTAGTTATAAATATAATGAACTGAACAATTGTATGAAAAAGGAGGTTCCCTTTCATACTTGTAGACTGGAAGGATTTTGTCAAGAAGGGAAAGAAGATCAAAGGATTTCTCAACACCCTTTGCAGGTTTGGAAAGTAATAAGTAGCTGACTGGGCCAACAATAACTGGAACAGTATCCACTCCAAGCTGCATCAGTGAATAGGGTAAAGAACATAAAGTTACTCACAAACTCATAAAAGCACAAATAATATGCAAGCAAGTTATCAGGGGAACATACAGTTACTCACAATCTCATAAATGCAAAACCCCTATGCAAGCAAGTTATCAGGGGAACAATACAGTTCAGACCCTACTATTGATTGACACAACAAACAAACAGGACATACGCATGGGACGCTAACCATTTCAGGGAACAAAGAGGATAATTATAAATAAAAAAAAAACATAAACTTTCTTGATCACGTACTTTGAAGCTCTGCATAACTTACAAACTACTCCCTGTATCCCAAATTAAGGGTCCCTTTTTTCAAAAAATTGTCCGAGTGCCTCTTTTAATACAAAGTTACTAAAATCACCTTTATTATCAATTATTTTCCAATGTGCACTAGTATTCAGAACAATAAGTTTGCAATTACATACTTTAATGCTCGGCGTATACTTGCAAACTAGAACGCAACAAAAAACATATGTGATCAGAAATATTGAAACGATCAAGATAACATACCGCCTTGGCCTCCTTGTATTCAGTCACAGCCTTGTGAGAAGCATAAGTAAAGTTCACATCAGGTCCCAATTCAGGTACAATGAAATGGCTGTAGCAACATATCACACGCAATTAACCATCAGTAAATACATCAAAAAACAATATAATGGACATAGAACAATGAAAAAGGATCTGCAACTTACTAGTTGGTGTCAAACCACTTGGTCATTTCCATAGCAGGGACAGAGGCATTTCCTCTAGCCATGGAAAAGTAAGTGTCAAAACCGATTTCTCCGCCGTTCCAGTTGTATCTTGAGGGGACAGCGCCAAGCATTGCGGTAGTGTCAAGCACTTGATCATAGTAAGAGAAAGTGTTGCTGGGGATATACTTGATCCCAGCATCAGACATCTGCTTCCAGATGGAAGATCTGAGATCGGTAGCCACCTTTTGCAAGTCCTCAGCAGTAGACTTTCCATCCCAGAAAGATTCCAAAGCAAATTTCAACTCCCTCTTTGGGCCCATACGGGGATATCCAACAATGTGAGACGCCATTTTTCTAATCAATGACAACATTAAAACCAAAATTCAATCCCCTAAAAATAAAAACAAACCTTAATAATGGCAGCCACCCAACAAATGAAATAAAGACTAGTGATTCGATCCAAATTACTACACTAGTAAAAACTACAGATCTACAAGTAAAACTAGAGATCTAATTCAAGATCCAGTGATACAAAACAGAAAATGGTAAATGGCATTACAATTTGTTAAAGAGTAACAAAATCAAAACCCAACTCCACAATTACTCTAAAGATCTTGGCAATGGGATACTTAATTAGCTAGACTCAGAGACATGAAGCAATTGTCTTCAATCACTATAGAGCAAACCAAGAAAAATACTAAAAAAACACTAAGCATTATCCTCAGCAACAACAACAATTAGGCCGTTCTACAATCCATGATAACTCAACTAGCATGTAAATAAAAATGGGTATTCAAATAGCATGGAAATGAATCACCATCAAAACCCACCTAGATTAATACAAATAAATCCAAGAAATACTTTTTATTATTATTAGTTTTAATTAAAAAAAAAACAATCATGTTCTTATTAAAGAACTCCTCATAAAGGAAACAAGGAAGGAATCTTGATTACTGCGTACCCGTAGGAGTAGGAGGAGGAGAGGACTAGAGTTCGAGACTGGTTCTTTGTCCCGTAAAAAGTGAAAGAGATAGAGAGTGAAGAAGAAGAGGAGGACACAAATCGGAGAGAAAGTGGGAAGGGGTTATTTATAGAAAAGTTGAGGACTTGGGGGTGGGTAAGATGGTGGGTAAGGGTAGCCAGATCTGCAAGAAATTTTTGATTTCTGTGTGAAAAATGACTCACTGATTTGGATGTGTGGGGTTTGGTGGTGTTGGTGGGAGATGGAAAATTGAGGACTAGACAGTAGGCACCCACTCTCTTATTGCTTGCTCACTTTTATAAGACCTATGTGTATAGTTTTCCGAGATTGAAGGTTTATAGTGAAATTTTTCAAAAGTTTGAGGGGTTCATGGCCCCGCGGAATATGGCCTAAATGTTATGTTGTTGATAGTTTAAGAGCCAAAAATAAACAATTGATTACTCAATTTGACTGCATAGTCTGCATATGTTAGTATGAACAAACGATGGCTCATCCTAAATGCTTATAGTGATAGATTAAGAAGGTAAAGGTTATAGTAGATTGTTGGCTGGGAAAGAGAGAAGTTGATACATTGAAGTAGACATGCCCATCATGTCCCGGTTCAAATAGTTAGATTCATAACCGGACTGTTATCTCAATTCTCAACCAGAAAATAGAAAACCGTTAAACTGCAACCATGAACCGTTGTAATAAGGATGGAGAGGGAAAAAATGTTGAAAATTAAGGTTTTGAACCATGAACCGTAACTGAGTATTGACGTAACAGTTCAAAACCCTAACCTTCAACTGTATTATTATGGTGCGATTCAAGTTCAAAGGATGATGATTCAGTGAACCAACGGTTCGGAGCCGAAACTACCGGTTTGAATCGTTTAGACATGACTACATTAAAGGGTACTTGGTCAGCTACAAACAATAACTTGGGGACTAAACATGTTCTTCGTTTCAAGTTAGCAAATAGATTGTTAATCAATAAGGAGATTTATCTCGTAACGATCCAAATAAGTGGTCGACATATCTTGATTTATAGATCAGGGCACTGGGTTATAATCAGATCATATTTCAAGGGTTCTTTTTGAAGTTCCACAAGTCCCCTCCCCTCTAAAAGAAAATGACATTTTGTCATGTGTAAATTACTTGGTACCGGGCGATGCACGGTTTCAATTAAAAAATTATAAAAATTATTTATAATAAGATGATTTTTTAAATTTGTTAAAAGTAATTAAAATTTTAAATTAAAATACTTTGAACAAAACTAAAATAAGGTAAATATTGAAATTAATCAAATGAATAAATAATTGAAAGACTTGCGTATGAAATTTTTCTAGAAAAAGAACTTTAAAAATGAAGTAATTAATAATTAATAGATATAGATTAATTAGTAATTTTCTGGAGAAATTGATCATTTTTACAAAAAGTAATCTTGATTAGGAGTATTACTTTTATATTCCTCAAGCATTAATTCGATTATAATTACAAAAATACTTGAGTATAATCAATATGATAATATCAAATAAGAAGGGTAAACATGAATTGTTATGTGAATGATAAACATATTTTTTTAAATAGACTTCTAAATTAAAACATCTCAAAATAGTAGTATTGTAAACGTTTTAAACAAAATTAAATCATTTTAATTAATAAGTTTTCTTAATTTGTGTGACAAGAAATGACAGTATTTTTAAAACATAGAGAATACAAATTATGACACTTTCCAAATAAGGTCTATGTAAAAAATATTAAAGAGTCAACAAAAATGAAGCATTTTCCTAATGAGGAAAATCACTTATGGAGTCTTAATTAAATTAGTTAACACCTAATGGGAAGTAATTCTAAAAAATGAAGAATTTTTAATTAAGGCTCCATTCATTTTCAAAAGTGTTTTTTTACTTAAAACAAATGGAGCCTTAATTGAAGTAGTTTTGACTTTATTTGTCTATTACTTCTTAAGATATAATATAACTTTTAAATTATACTTCCTTCGTTTCTAAAAAATAAAAGTATACTTTCTTTTTAAAGCGTTAAAAGAAAATATTTATTTTTAATATTTCCTTTTTAGATGTTACTTTAGTTAATAAGTCACATTCTCGTATAAAGCGTCATTAAAAAACACACAACGATATTAATAACATTTATAATATAGTCAATTACTTTCTTGAGTAGGTCTTATGTAAAACGTTTTTACGAATCTTAATCCATAAGATGGAGCTATCCATGTTAAATATGTCACATTCCTAAATCAACTTAAAGCTTTGATTAACTTTATTTATAATGTAAAGTAACATTTTTAATACTAGGAGTGACACTTTTTAAAGTAAAAAAAGCCTTTTTAAGGGAAAAAATGATAATTTCCTTAAAATTGCAAAATGATATTTTTAATTCTATAAAATGACATATTTAATACTATAAAATAAATGACACTTTTAAGTCTAAAATGAATGATTTTCATTTATAATGCAAAGTGACACTTTTGAAAGTAAAAGTAACACATTTAAGGCAAAAAAAAAAAAAGTGTAACTTTTTTAAGGAAAAAAAGTGATGATTTTTATTAAATATGCATAGCGACGCTTTTAAGGTCAAAAATGATAAATTTAATACTAAAAAACGACACATTTAATGTTAAAATATGACACTTTTAAAACGAAAATGTTAATTTTAATGTCAAAAGTGAAAGTTTCCATGTATAAATATAAGGGATTGCGCTACAATTTGGGAGGAAATAGACTTCGGCACCCAAGTTCTTAAGGGACACCAGAGCACTATCTGAAAAAAGGAGGGCACCAGAGCATATCATCAAAGTTCTCATTTATGCGGTGGCCCACTGTGAGCAGCGTGCCCCGTCGCTCCCTCCACACGTGCGTGACCGCGTTATTTTGAAACAGATCCGAGTTTAACCCGCGAGTTTCAGTCCATTCCTCTCGGTTTATGCATGTTTCTCTCTCTCATTGAAATGTTTCTTTACTGGCCTGCTGGATAACCCGCGATCTTTTTCAATGGGTCACACACTCCATGGCCTCTTTTTTTCTCTTTTTTGGGGCTCCATTAATCTTTATGATGAATCAAACATACTTTTTTTAGAAACAAAAGGAATAATAAATGTTGTGTGTGCTTGAGTGGTTTCTAAAAACAAAAATGAATCAGCTAGTTGACTTTGTATAAATTGTTGTTTGTATTTGTCGAGGCTAAATTACTAAACTCTCTCTTAGGCCAGGTACAACAAAGCTTCCCAAATTGGGGAGCTTAAGCTCTCTTTTTTTTCATTTTATTACAAAAATGTCATTAAGCTCCCCAATTTAGCTCCTCAACAAAAATACTCTTACAACAATACACAAATTTCAACACTTTTACATACCACATCAATTTTATCTCCATTAATTAATATTTTTATCGAAAAATGGTTAGAAAATTAAAAAAATCGTAATTTTTTTTCTAATATCTAAATTAAACAAACCAAGTCTCTCGTTGTAGGTAAAAATATGTACTTTAATTCAAAAATAAAAAATAACTTAAAAATAATTTTTATGGCTGAAAATTGATTTAAGAATAACAAAGGAGGAAAAAAAATTGATGGCTGCCATGGGGAAAGAAGGACAGCAGGGGCTGTCAGGAGACAACAGGCCATTGTCGATCTTTTTTGGACAAAACGAAATCGTTTTATCCATTTTTTGTCTAAAACTATGTCACTTTGCCAATAATTGATTGGTTTAGCACCCGAAAGCTTGTTTAGCTCCTCATTTACCTTTTTGCTTATTAAGCAATATTTAGGAGTCTTTGTTGTTTGGGAGAATCCCAAAGAATCTCCTAAGCATTTGGTTAAGAACCATTGTTGTAAGTGGTCTTATGTTTTTGTTTTTTTGGACTTTGGTTCAATTTAGGTCTCGCCTGGTGCAGTGTTTTGAAAATGCAGCTTTTACTAAACGCAGCGTTTTTAAAACGCATCATTTTCAAAACATAAATTTTTTTCTTGTAAACATGTTTGGAAAACTATTTCAAAACGCTATTTTTATAAACAAAATAATTATAAACGCAACATATTTTTAAAACGCTCCAAATTGGAGTGTTTTAAAACACTGCACATTTTTAAAACGATGCATTTTAAAACCCTGCATTGAAACACTTTTAAAGAGAAAACGCTGCATTTTTTACCAGTGTTTTGGTCAAAACGTTCCACCAAACAAGCACTTAGATAAACTCCGCCCATTTCAAAAAAGTACTAACCCGAGTATATAATATTACAAGTATTTTCATTCCATAATTCTTTTTTGTTTTAGGATGAACGGCGAAGAGTTTTAGTATAATTCAAAGAAACTATAAATTTTGTTTTTGACAGAAAAAAGTGAGGAGAAGCTTAATCTCCTGAGCGGGGTTCCTAACTAGAATAGCCCCTTACCATCTTTAAAATGAGAGTATATTTCCTGAGTATATATATAAGGATATACTTGACATTGACCTCCAAAACCGAGTCACTTAAATTGTCACCATTTACTTGTAAAGTTTTACGTCAATACAAAGGTTAAATTTGAAACTATAAAGCAAAAAACTTGCATAAAATAGTTTTACGAATCTTAATCTATAAGACGATATATTCAAGTTAAATGAGTCAAATTTTAGAAATCTCAGTGTCACCCTTTGGCTTTTCAAAATTGCAACAACATCTCTCATGTTTATAAATGAAGAGTCATTTTTTTAATAAAAAGTGTCACTTCTTAACATGAAATGTGACATTTTTGTCATAAAAGTGTCACTTTGCATCTTTAATAAAATGATCAATTTTTTCCCTTAAAAAGTGTCGCTTTTGGCATTAAATATGTCACTATTGGTATTGAATGTGTCACTTTTGTTTTTAAAAGTATCACTTTGTATTATAAATACAAATCATTCCTTTTTGCCTTAAAATATCACTTTCTAGCATTGAATGTGTCACTTTTATCATTAAATGTGTCACTTTTTACTCTAAAAGTGTCACATTGCATTATAAATGAAAACTGCAACTGTTGGTTTTAAAGTGTCACTTTTTAACATTACATTTGTCAATTTTGGTCCTAAAAGTATCGCTTTGCATCTTTATTAAAATTATTTTTTTCCTTAAAAATGTCAATTTTCACCTTCACTTTTACCCTTAAATGTGTCATTTTGACCATAAAATGTCACTTTACATTAAAAATGAAGTTAATCAAAGTTTTAAGTTGATCTAGGACTAAAATACAAAGTCTGGGCACTTAAGGACTTCGGCAGCCAAGTTCTGAAAAATGGATGGCACTAGAGCACAATCTAGAAGATAGAGGGCAATCAGAGAAATTAATTAGCCAACTTCATTAATGTGGCATCACTGCTGAAGGTAAACCCACGAGATGCTATTCGGGTGACTCGCGCCTCTCCTTCTAGATCCAACCCGCTTGCCCGGTTTCTTCTCACATTTTGACTTGTTTTCTTTGATGGGTAACCTGGCGTCTTCTTTGATGGGTTGCTGATTATAACAGTCTTTTTTGGTCATTTGAGGCTCTATCTAATAGATTTGGATCCATAAAACCATACTACAGCAGACATACTCAGGTTAGATGAAGGAAGCAATAAGAACTTGAGGCATAGTTATGAAAGGGTTAATTGGTAAGTTTGAACTAGATGGGAGATAGAATGTACCTAATTGTACATCAACTAAATCTTTAGGCTAAGTTTCATTTATAAATTTTGGCGACTCGTAACCGATAAAAATGATTCAGAGTGAGCAACCGTGAGTCGGTAGATTCATAAAACATTAATAAATAAATAAAGAGGGGTTTGAGTGTAAATATAATTTACACTTAAGCCCTTAGATTTAGAGTGAAGCTATATTAATTGATCTCCATTGAAAGTTTGGAACTTCAAATCAAGAGTCAAGAAAACATTTGCAAGTGATGTCAACCATGGATTCACGCATTCTTCGGCTTAATTATTTCAATCCCTATTTTATGATAGTTGTTGTATTTTTTGGTTGATTAATCTTGTAAATTGTGGAATTGGTTTGTGCTAAAATGATTTATGGAATGCAATTATTTTATATGTTAAATATAGTGATTAAGGTTTATCTCCTTCTTTATTTAGTATACATTCATATTTGGTTATTATTTTGTGAACTTAATGCTTTTAATTGATTGTTCATTAATTAAATGATTTCAGAAATGTTTAGGATCCACGAGAGCTATCTTTACATTTCGGACCAATCAATTTAATAGTTGGTGTTTTTGTGACACACACCGATAGTCAATCGGCTACCGACATGATTTGTAGAAAAATAGAGAGAATATATTTTTGCAAAGCATTACCCATGTGTTTGGTTATTATTGTGTGTTATTAATGTTTTTAATGATTTAGCCAACTGTTAGATGATCATTAGAATTATAGGATAAGATGCGAGAGTTCGTCCTATTAATTTCGAAAATCACAATAATTGTTTGTGTCACGTGAGATCAAGAGGAGATCATACGTAGATAGTCATTGGGTGTTTGTTTTGACATGCGACTATTTTCTCCTATGTTATAAGATGCGAGAGCCCGCAGCTAGGAGTTGTAGCTAGATTTGCTATAAGATACGAGCCCGTAGTGAATAATATAGAGAATTAAATTAGGCACCGGCTAGACTAGAAATATTGCACTCCTAAATTTTTAATCTTGATTTGTTATTGACAAACCACTTGCGTGTTAGTTTAGATTTTAATTGTTTTCTTATGTTGTTTATATTTTTAGTTTTTAATTCATTTAAATATAATTAGTTAGCTCAATTTTGGTACTTAGTTGGAGTGAGAATTATGTACATTCTCTGTAGGATCGACAACTCGTACTTATATACACTTTATTACTTGATACAGTTGGATATTCTTGCCCGCGTTGTCTTTTTGTGCACATCACCACAATCATCCAATTGATCGTATGCGGAAGGTTATTTATATGTCAATTGATTATCAAGGGTTGGGGAGGAATATGTTGTTGATATGACGCATCCCAATAATAAACCGAAAGATATTTTGGGGCGTTTGAAAGATAAATTTTAAGAAAATAGATCTACAATAAGCACTATCTACAATGCACATTCGAATAATAGAGTTATCGATCGTGATGGTCGATCACAATTGTAGCAACTTATGTGGATGTTGGAGAAGCAAGTATATGCCCATCATCATCGGTGCTGCGAGAACACGGACACTGTGAGGGATTTGTTCTTCCCTCACCCATCAAGTGTTTGATTTTTTACGTGTCTTTCCGAAAGTCATATTAATGGATTGTATGCACAAAACAAATAGGTACAAGTTACCTTTGTTAAAGATTGTTAGTGTGACGTCTACACATATTACATTCTTAATTACAGTCGCTTGTTTAGAGAATGAGAAACAGACAGTTATACGTGGGCGTGCACATACTTGAAATTATTGATGGACCAATCCTCCATACCTAATGTGATCGTTACTGATAGAGAAATAGCTTTAATGAATGAAGTTGAGAGAACGTTTCCAACCTTGAGACATTTCCTTTGTCGATAGCATATATCAATAAGGATGTTTTGACAACCTGTAGGAAAATGTTAAAGACAAAAGAGAAGTGGGATTCGTTTAGTATGTATTGGAATCTGTTGGTGATCTCTGATACTGAGTCATCGTATCGTATAATGACTCACTCGAAGACTGCAATCAGAATTCAAAGAATTTCCAAATGCCATCAAATATGTCATGGAGCATTGGATTGAGCCCTACAAGGTAAGATTTGTGTCATGCTAGACAAATACAGTCATACATTATGACAATACCACAACAAACAATAGTAATTGCTTTCGATATTTTGTTACATACGTACTTCAAATACGGTCTATGCAACGACATTTTTTAATAGCAACAGAACCTTCCAAAATGACCGATCTCCCAGTAATTTGAAGACCAATAATGCAAAACATATCATCGAGTACTATAGTCATCTCACTAAAGGGCATGTGGAAGCTATTGGTCTCTAGGTGCCACCACTCCATGAAAGCACTAGTCAATACTTTATCACTCTCGAGTTAGGATACTTGCCTTAATTGCGTGAGTTTGGTGACTACAAGTAAATCTTTCCATTGTAGAGAAACAGTGCTTGTGGTTACTTTCCACAATAAAAGCTTTAGTTTATGACTGTTGACCTTCAGCACCGACCTCTCGCCCTTGAGATAGCGTTACCGCTATGTGTTTCGGATAAAAACGCAGTACACTTGGCTCTAAAAGACCCCCATGACATGGAAAAGTAATCGGTGGCTCCTATTCCTCTTGCTCCTTATTAGAGCTGTCAAAACGGGCTTACGGGGCAGTTTTGTCCGCTGGCCCAGAAATCCCGGTGTAAGACGGGCCGGAGCGGGAAAGCCCACAAACTTGACGGTCCCTAAAACTCGTGGCCTAACCCACCCCGCAGCGGGTAAAACGGGCAAGCCCGTATTTTTTTTCCTTTAATTATATCATTTTATGTCATAAACTCATAATTTATACCATAAATTAAACCACTGAATATTACAAATTCAAAACCATTAAATCAAAAACTAAATAAAGAAAGTTCTCTTCTTTTTAGTGTTTAATAAATTATGTTCAATAAAAAGGGTTTGCCAAGAGGCCGCCCCAGGAAAGAATAATTCAAGTCTGATTAATTCTTAGTAGGATATGCTCACGCCCAGCTCTTGCAACTAAGTCTCAGTCAAGCCATAAATGGGACCAATACTTCAATAGCAAAATACAAACTTAAAAATACCAATTAAAAGTTTAAAACTTCATCCATAAATCAATTGACCATTCAGTCTCTTTAATCATCATTCATCATCAATATTACCAGATCTGAAATCTTGAGAAATCAAAACGAAGCCCTCTTTCTCTGCACAAATACTCAAAGACAAGAAGAAAGGAAGAAAGAACAGAAAAGTAGAAGGGGTAATTTTTTTCCTCTCGTCAAACTATGAAGAAAGAACGAAAGAGATATTGAGCGACAATTGATTGTTGAGACTGAGAGAGACGATGTCGGAGTCCGTCGGACCGGCGTTGGTGAGGTGAGAGAGTGGCAGCAGAGACGGGATGATGGGGGAAAGGCTGAGAGGCGGGTGTGATGATGTGGGAGACACGAGAGAGTGAAAGTGACGATGGTGGAGACTGGAGAGGCTTGGAGATGGACGCTATGTGTTGTGTTGTGGTGTAGGCGACTGAGTCAGAGGAAAGATAAAACGATTTAGATTTAGGATTCTAGCTTTCTAGAGTAGAAAAAGTCATAACTTCATTAAATAGTAAATAATATATGTCAAGTAAAGTAAGCCCAATATAAGTTCAAATCAACAAAGACTAAATGGTCCAAAATCAAAAGTATAAATTGTTAAAAAAATGACGGGCAGCCCGTCCCCGCCCCATAGCCCGTGAGGCCCACTCCTAAACGGTCCTCCATTTCATTGACCCAACCCATCCCTTTTAGGTGGCGGGGCGGGCAAGCCCACGGGCTTTAGCCCAATTTGACAGCTCTACTCCTTATAATCATCACTTTCCATTGGTTCCTCTTCTTGCAGTTCCTCGGTGTGTGCATGTGCCTCGACATTTACTTTGCTTGTGCTTGTGCTTGTGCGTGTGCTTGAGCTTGTGCATGTGCATGTACTAGTGCCAATGCCTCGGTCTTGGCTTTTCTACTCGATTTAGTAGGTCTAGATTTCTTTCTCTCGTATATCTTATCTCTACATGACAACATTCATCAAATTAGCATGTTAGTTCATTAATGTTTTTAAAAAAATGTCAAATCTACTGTTTGGCCTCAACCCATGGAACATTTGCAAAATGTTTGGTTGATGGAGATGGAACAACTTCAAACTGTTTAGCTGATGGAGGTGGAACATTTGCACAATGTTCGGCGAAGGAAGGTCGAACATCATAACAATGTCCGGTTCTTCAGTGCCGAACAGTTCTATGATGTTCAATCCCCCCTAGTCAAACATTGTGCCCTAGTTCCATGGTTAAGGGCCAAAAATTTTAAGTAAAATTAATCAAAAGCCACAATTTTTTCAATGTTTTGGCTCTAAAACTATTCATAATCAACAAAAGATGTGATCCTAATTCATATCTCAACCTTAAACACTTAACATTCCTACAAAACACCAAATTAAAATCAATGAAAAATATACATATCTTGTTTCTCCATTTTGCCAAATCACCGAAGCAAAGAAAATGAAGATGAGTTGTGTGATGGGTTGTATGAAGATGAGTTTGATTTTTGGTGGTCTTTTCTCTTCTCTTCAAATTTTTTGGTTTTTTGCCCTTTTTGTTGTGTGAGTGCGTAAGGAGGGAGGGGGTATCAGTTTTGATGGGTGGGTGAGTAGAGAGGGTGGGTAGGGGAAGGGGTTTTGTGTAAATTGTAGGTTTCAAACTTGAAAAGGACAAAATAGATAAACATTGGAAATACACTCAATATTTTGGAGTATTTTGAAATCCGACAAGGGGTTTACCTAGAAAGAGGGTCAACTAATAGCTTTGCGGGTCTTTATAGAACCACCCTAAATTTATTCCTCCTTTGTTCTCAAAAGGGTATTACATTTGACACAAAAAATTAAAAAAAAAATAAAATATATATATATATATATATATATATATATATATATATATATATATATATATATATATATATATATTATTGTAAATATTAAGATAGAGTGTATTTTCTATAAATACTTTTGTGAGAATAGACCCATCAATAAAGAAATGAATAATTGCACGTCAGTCTATTTTAAGAGAATTGTAATCGTCCAAATACCATTTTGTTTTCAACCAAATAAATCTACTTTCGTTATTTTCTTCCTTAAATACTCATCCCCCACCTACTGTCCTTTCTTCTCCAAAATTTCATACGGTATCAAATCTTTCTTACAAGGTCCATGTCGTCCCACTGCTTACACTTCTACTTTCTTGACTTCGATTCGGTCCAAAATTCTTCAAGCTTCAAGGATCTTCGACCTAGAAGCCAAAAAACTACCAATCCTCACCTGCGCAATGAAAAGGCTTTTCCTTCATGAAATAGATCATATTTCAGATCTTCCTTTCTTTCGGTCGTTCTTTGGGAGCTTTCTTGCTTCCATCTCTTGGCCCTAGATCTTCCTCCGATGATTATAGGCTTTCTAGTGCCTCCATCCTTCTCAGTAACTAGGTCTACCTTTGCCTTCCCTACTTGCTCCATCTTATTCCACTAACTGACCTACCCAGCAAAATGCAAGTCATCTCTGCTCCCTCCTTTCAATGTCGCTTGTTTAATGAAGCAGCAAGCAGAAAAGACTAAAATTCATAATCAAGTCATCCGGGTGTGCATCGAATGTGAAATGGATCTACCGATGCATGCATCGCAAAATTCGATGTGTGCATCGAATGCCAAATTTCAACCTGGGGAGTGGGGACTAAGTGTGCATCGAATGTCAAATTTCAACATTAGGTAATTCAACTTCTTATACACAAGTCGGGAGGGAATTGTTAACTAAATCCACTTCGTGTTTCATTTCATTAATTCTATATTTGTCCTTTTATTCTAAAAATGTCGAATAGTTATTAAATAAAAAGATAGAGGAATTTTGAGGTTAACTATTGTGTTTAAATATTGTTAACTAAATCAACTTTTTTGTAGGAATGGAAAGCATATTAAAAAATATTCTAATATATTATTTTGTCCAAAAAAAATAGTTTTATTCAACAAGTCAAACTTTTTAAGAATATAACTTTACTTGTTGATCACACCAAAAATATGGTGACTTTGTCGTGTGGTGTCCGGGGTGCCAAAAGTGACGTTATGCGGGGTCGCCGGAGTCGTGGTCCGACGGTGGTTGTTGCGGTAGGATATCTGGCTTGTGAAGTCTGCAAAATAAAGCACCATGAGTGGGTGGGGGTGTCCCCCAAAACCCTCCGGTGTGATAATCAGTATATGTTGTGGGTGTCATAGATAATAAATAAAAATGGAGTGTGTGTATATGTGTGTGCATAAACCGGCAGTAGTGAGAGATGAAGGAGAGTTTTTCTTTTTCTAGAAGGAAAATAGTCACTGATCTTTTAGATAGGAAGTTTCCTACCATTTATATTAATGGTCTTTCCATATTGGACTTTAGTATGTGATTGGGCTTCGGGTCCTTCTTTGGATATGGATCCGGCCTCCTTCCGGTATGGGCTTGGCCCAATCTTCTAAATATAATTTCAGAGTACATTTTGAGTTACCTGTTCGGGCCTAATATTTTGGAGCACTTCAGTAGCCCCTACTCCTTATCCGTCGTGGTTAACATCGAGGCTAAAGAGTATAATCAGTTTGGTTCCGTTGCCGGAAATGACTTCATTTTATTTTTCTCTATCCACAGACTCCGTCATCCATGGCGGAGCTCCGTCCAAAGGGAGCCGAAATCACAAACAACAAACAACATACTCACTTTCTACACGAACTGGGCGATAGGAATTAGATACTGAGCAACATGCGAAAACCACCAGGTGATGCTCCTTGACTAGACGAAACCAAGGCCACCAAGATCGCCGTCAACCGAGTCCTAATGCTCCTCCATGCACCACCCAAAACTGTCGAAGGCAAGGACCACCAATGACGCACCGACAGAAGGATAAATTGTAATTTATATATTTTTTATGTAATAACTCTCCGGCCTAATAGTTTTTTTTTTCTCTAATTCTACCCATATTTAGACGTCACATTCCAACGCTAAAACTGCTAAAAACACCTGGCCAACATTATTCCTGGATCCGCCACTGACCATTAGCCACGACTTGACCAAGCGAGCCTAATGCCGCCGGGATCGCTTCCATCCAAGGCTGGACGCTCCACTAGAAGCTGCCAAAAACCAACCATTGCAGCCACAATCCGAAAACGATGCCTTACCAACTATGAGTACGAACTGAGCGATTAATAAGGGCACGAGCCAGAAAATGAACAGGATGGGTTGGTGCTCCTGGACCTGACGAGTCCAACGCCACCTGAATCGCCCCAAACGGCCGTCGAACGTGATCTCACGCGCCACCTGAACCGGTGGATATGGTCACCGTTCCTGCATATCCCAGCCAAATGAATCCGGTGCATGGTCTGATCTGATCTGTATTTGGCGTGCAAGTCTATCCCTATTGAAAGTAGGACACCATCAATTTGTCTCCACGTGCTGATGTCCTCCAATTAGTCAGGTGTTTCCTTCAATATTTTACCCACTACACTTACTTTAACTTGATACAAAAGTCATATATAATCATTATTTTATTACACTATATTATTTGACACATATGGATCATTCATTGATTATTGATAATTTTATTTGTTTTATCTGCTTACAATCTGTTATTAATAATTTAAATTACAATACAACATCTTGATGTTATTACTATAATTTAAATGATACACAACATATTTAATTCTATGTCAATATAATTATTTATTAAGATGCACCTATATCTACAATAAAATTTATACTAAATTATGATTTTGGTACGACTATTTGGAATAAATTGGAATAATTGTGATTAATCTTGAACCTTGCTATAATTACAATATCCGCCATTATAAAGCATTTAATATATTTGATAACGAATAATGTGACTATTAATATTTTAACCGGACGATACACAACATATTTAATTTTCATGTCAATATAATTATTTATTACAGGGATGCACCTATATCTACAATAAAATTATACTCGCGACTAAATTATGATTTCGGGGTCACTCTCGGTATTTCATTAATATATATATATATATATATATATTATGATAACTATTGAATGGATGATCAAAACCCAACAAAAATTGAGCAACACCAATAATTGTGATTCTGGTGTTTGGAAATGGGTGGCCGGATCTTTCATACACACAGTTCGACCTTTCAGATGGAAAAAAATATTTAAAAGGTTTAGAACTAGGGAGGAAAAATGATTGTTTGGTTTAATAATCATATTGCCAATAGTGATTAATTGTTTTTATAATTACAATAGATTGACCGCGTAGTCTTCCCCTATTCCAAACCCCTTGTCCTCCATAGCTATGCATGCTACGGTATATCTCGCGAGTTTTAAAACTCGTACTTTGTCATGAAGATGAAGAAGGCGAGGGTAAAATAGACATTTATTTAACGTCCAAATTTAATACAACGAATAATATGAATGCCTAATTGCAACATTGGCCCAAAGGTGTGTTTTGCCTATAAAATTACATAAATATATTTGGGCACACCTGACTATATATTTGTGTTACGCTCGCATACATTAGGGACTCCCTATCGTTCATATATAAAAGGTTACAATATATATTTTCACACCAATATACATCATTTAAATGAACAAGGTTAATTAGCAGTTCTAAATTACATGACGAGCAACAATATGACTTAAATAAATTGGACGCAATATAAATTACCATGACGAGTTCGATTCATTGTACGCAACTATTTGACAACTTTATGTGATGACATGTTCCTCGTAGCAAGTAGAAATATTTTCTTACAAATTTGAATACATTATTTTGATGAAATGTACACGAGCTCGTTAGCCTCGCCAACTCGAATATTATATTATTTAATTTTTGTCGGCATAGCGTGACAATTAAATATAATTCGAGCTCGCCTACTTATAAAAAACATAACATGCAAATTGAAATTGATTTGTGTCAAGCTAACTACTTGCCCACTCATACCAAACAATTATAAAAAATTCCCCGCTTAGAGCTCGCAAATTACTGGTTCAATGTTACTAGCTCGGAATAACATGCTTAGTCTACCTATCATATGTTAGCACGACACATGCATTCTCTCATGCTTCACACTCAAATACTTACATCTTATAAATTCATCGTATCTTTTAATAGCGCGACGTGTCGCCGCAATAATTTGTTTCCTATTCTCGCATAATAGGCCCATATTCAAACAATCTTCTCTTATATGATTAATATGCTTGGACTATGACAAACATTGTATGACGAAAATATCTGTGACGAAACATGATTTTTGCCTATACAAAGATGCTCCTAAAACTTTCAGGTACAAAATACAAACGAGCATAACCTTGGCAACCACGATCAATATCACGAGTTGTTCTTCTACAAACTATTACATGATTATTTACAAGGTTACGGGCTTATCTCGCCTCGCCGAGGTCACATTTTAGGTCATGCGCCCACATTTTTACTACTCGCGGTTAATAACAATCATTAACTGGGGGGCTGGTACTGAGGCATGAAGGAAACACAGATCTTTATTACTTCTCGATCTACATATACACTTTTACGCTTAAGAAGTAGGGGGCTATCACTACCACTGATGAGAGATCCTACAACATATTTGTTTATATGGTAGGGACCCACGAGCTCGAGCCTCTGATTATGCTCGCGCCAATGCCGAGCTTCATATTATTATTATTCGCGTGCCCGTGCACGCCACGCTCGCGCCAAAGCTCGAGACTCAGATTATGCTCGCGCCAATGCCGAGCTTCATATTATTATTATTCACGTGCCCGTGCACGCCACGCTCGCGCCAGAGCTCGAGCCTCAGATTATGCTCGCGCCAAAGCCGAGCTTCATATTATTATTATTCGCGTGCCCGTGCACGCCACATTCGCACCAGAGCTCGAGCCTCAGATTATGCTAGTGCCAATGCCGAGCTTCATATGATTATTATTCACATGCTCGTGCACGCCACGCTCGCACTAGAGCTCGAGCCTCAGATTATGCTCGCGCCAATGCCGAGCTTCATATTATTATTATTCACGTGCCCGTGTACGCCACGCCACACTCGCACCAGAGCTCGAGCCTCAGATTATGCTCGCGCCAATGTCGAGCTTCATATTATTATTATTCACGTGCCCGTGCACGCCACGCCCGCACCAGAGCTCTATCTTCAAACTATGCTCGCGCCAAAGCCCGAGCCTCAGACTATTATTCACGTGCCCATGCATGCCACGCTCCCGACAAAGCTCGAGCTTCATATTATGCTCGTGCTAAAGCCCGAGCCTCAGACTATTATTCACGTGCCCATGCACGCCACGCTCGCGACAAAGCTCGAGCTTCAGATTATGCTCGTGCTAAAGCTTGAGCCTCAGATTATTATTTCTCGCATCCGAGCACACTTCGCTCGCGCCTATGCCTGAGCTGCGGATTATATTTCATACATGTGCACGTCGAGCTTTACATTATGCTCCCCACTCAAGTTTACTCAGGGCTGAGCTCTACCTTGTCCTCCCGCTCGAGTCTACTCGCGGTCGAGTTGTACACCGCGCCTACCTGCGCTTATGCTCCCTGCTCCAATTTACACTCGGCATGATCTTCATATTGTGCTCCAGCTCGGCATCACAGTTACACTCGGCACGAGCTTCTACGAGTGTTTATCACGTTACGCTCCACTAGCGTCCATCATGCTTTCATCAGCATTTGCGGCTACGCTCAACATGAGCTATATATCTCGCTCCAGGTCGACACAGACATTTCTCTTGGTACATTGCGGTTCAAGGTCACTTTATTTGGGGTCTCTAATGCCTCATACCTATTTTCCTCCTTGCTTGCCGAGGTGAGACCTATTGACCTCCTCGCTTGCCAAGGAGAGACCAGGCTCCTAGCGCCTCATACCTATTTTCCTCCTTGCTTGCCGAGGTGAGACCTATTGGCCTCCTCATTTGCCAAGGAGAGGCCAGGCTCTAATGCCTCATACCTATCCTCCTCGCCAAGTCGAGGAGAGGCCAGGCTCTAATGCCTCATACATATTTGCCTCCTCGGGACGCCAAGGAGAGGCCAGGCTCCTAGCGCCTCATACATATCCTCCTCGCCAAACCGAGGAAAGGCCAGGCTCTAATGCCTCTAAATACCTATTGCATCCATATGAGCATTTCATACATATTTACAAGTTACTAAATACATGCATCCTCCATTCATCATTGCATAAACATAAAAACATGCTCCTATTGCCTCTCTCAGTACCTTACGGTTCAAGGTCACTTTCTTACAGTGCCTTGCGGTTTATGGCCTTATGGCTCGCTTTCTTGAAGGTCCTCGTCTCCCCGAGGATAAATCTTATTATGGTCTTATGGCTCGCTTTCTTGAAGGTCCTCGCCACGCCGAGGATAGATCTTATTATGGCCTTATGGCTCGATTCTCTTGAAGGTCCTCGCCACGCCGAGGATAAATCTTATTATGGCCTTATCGCTCGATTCTCTTGAAGGTCCTCGCCACGCTGATGATAAATTTTATTATGGTCTTATGCCGAAGACTACATATCTTATTTTCATACCTATACTTACCGGTCGAGATCTAATTCGCCAATCAAGGATCAATTATACACAAAGTTCACCCGCCAAGGCTCAAAAGTCAGCTACATAAACTCTTTTGGAATTCAAAGCAAAATCTCAAAACCCTTAGCATCACAAGAAGCAACTACAAGCAGATTATACTCCTTACCCTCGATGTTAGCCACGACGGATAAGGAGTAGGAGCTACTGAAGTGTTCCAAAATATCAAGCCCGAACAGGTAACTCAAAAGTGTACTCCGAAATTATACTTAGAAGATTGGGCCAAGCCCATACCCGAAAGGAGACCCGGACCCATATCCAAAGAAGGGCCCAAGCCCAATCACATACTAAAGCCCAATATAGAAAGACCATTAATATAAATGGTAGGAAACTTCCTATCTAAAAGATCAGTGACTATTTTCCCTCCAGAAAAAGAAGAACTCTCCTTCATCTCTCACTACTACTAGTTTATACACACACATACACACACTCCATTTTTATTTATTATATATGACACACACAACATATACTGATTATCACACCGGAGGGTTTTGGGGGACACCACCCACTCACGGTGCTTTATTTTGCGGACTTCACAAGTCAGATATCCTACCGCGACAACCACCGTCGGACCACGACTCCGGCAACCCCGACATAACGTCACTTTCGGCACCCCGGACACCACACGACAATGTCACCACATTTTTGGCGTGATCGTTTGGTTCATTGCGGGGAATCGAACCCGGTCTCTGGGAAAGCGATATCCTAATTTGGGCGACAACGGAACCAAACTGATCACGCCAAAAATGTTGTGACCTTGTCGTGTGGTGTCCGGGGTGCCGAAAGTGACGTTATGTCGGGGTCGCCGGAGTCGTGGTCCGACGGTGGTTGTCGCGGTAGGATATCTTGTTTGTGAAGTCTGCAAAATAAAACACCGTGAGTGGGTGGGGGTGTCCTCCAAAACCCTCCGGTGTGATAATCAGTATATGTTGTGTGTGTCATAGATAATAAATAAAAATGGAGTGTGTGTATGTGTGTGTATAAACCGGCAGTAGTGAGAGATGAAGGAGAGTTCTTCTTTTTCTGGAGGAAAATAGTCACTGATCTTTTAGATAGGAAGTTTCCTACCATTTATATTAATGGTCTTTCCATATTGGGCTTTAGTATGTGATTGGGCTTGGGCCCTTCTTTGGATATGGGTTCGGGCCTCCTTCCGAGAATGGGATTGGCTCAATCTTCTAAGTATAATTTCGAAATACACTTTTGAGTTACCTATTCGGGCATGATATTTTGAAGCACTTCACTTGTTCTGCACCTTCATCAAAGAGAGTAATCTTTATGGGACAAATCAAAGAGAAAAGTAAATTTTAATTTTTTTTGGGATGAAAGGAATATACTTTTGTATGATAAATTACTACAATACACCTCCAAAGCAAAAAACTAACATAAAAAATTGCAACAATATAAAAAGAAAAAAAAAACTCATCAAAACACTAAACCACAAAAACAAAAACATAAACAAAAACAAAAAACTATAATAATATTACAAATATTACTTACTTTTTTCATCGATCATTACAAATATTAACCCAAAACCACAAACTTAACTCAATAAATCATGATGCCAAACAAGCCCGATGTAACTTTTGCTAGTAACACTCCATTTGAAAACTGCAACATTATTTTGCTTGTAGCAAAGTACACATATTATACCATAGAATACTGTAATTAAAAAATAAAATGCTAATTGCAATTACCTAGAATTTCTTTTTCTGTATATAGGAATTAGAGATAGATGCTCCTCGTGTATTTTTCTAGAGAGTTGGGGAAAACCAAAATTATAATGTGCATAGTTGACTTTCGGGGAAAAAGAATGTAAACATAAAAATGTCACTGAATAAATATCCCAATGTATTTGTTCTGGGGTACAAGCCTAGGATCCACATAAGTTGGTTAGAATTCTATTTCTAAAGGCTTGGATTCAATACTCCCAAAAGTAGAATGAAGAAGATTTGTATCTGTAATTCAGCTCAAAGGGGATCAATTCACCAGGAGATCAGATCACAAACAACAGATCATATCAATAGAAGCATCAATTTGCTTCCAGAGTATCATCTCTGTTAAAAGTTTCATAGCTTCTGGTAGTAGAAAACATATATAAACGATCAGGAAACGCCCGTTTGATCACGAACAGCTTCTTCAAAAGCTCATAGCTTCGATCTTAAGCTTACAGAACAAAATGGAAAGACACGGATCAAATTTTACTGATTTTCATCCGTGTCCACCTTCACAGCAACCCAATTTTCATCACTTGCTACAACAGGACCATCAGAATATGTTATGTTTGGCTTGTTTGGCTGAACCATAATCTTTGGGCGAGCTGGTCCGGTGATTTCTATCTCCACAGAAGATTTATCAGAGGATTGCGAAGGTAGCAGTGAGTGATCATCAGGTGAAGATAATTTATGCCTTTTTGCAATAATATCTGGCCCTGAAATCAAAACCAATGCAATGTTTAGCAATTAAGGAAATCAATGTGTGTAACTGTACTCGTTTCCATCGGAGAGATGGATGCACCAACTACATATGCCAGCTCGTCACTCAACAACATGGACTTGTTGCATCAAAGATCTAAATAACCCGATGGGTTAAAGCAATTTTAACAGCTGAGGAAAGTTCACAGGGGTGTTCAACAAGCAGGAAGAGTAAGACCTTGATGAGGAAGTAACTCACCCTTTTGGGGTAGTTACTGCTGCAAATTGATCTCAGCACATTGTACCAAAAAGCCATTAGAGCCAGAAATTTTGCTTAATCCTATCCTATCCTCCGCAAACCACGGTAAGAAGATTTGAGAGAGTCGAATGATTAAGTAAGCTTAGATCTTCTAATCAACTCCATGGAATGTTTTACAATTTTAATCATTCAATCAGGACTTTATACTACGGATGACAACTTGTAAATTTCCAGCTAGATTTGTAAAATAGAAGGAAAAAAATGGAAATCACCATCATTCACTTCGTTGAAGTTCACACCTGGTAATCACCATCCAGCTAGATTTATACGCACTGTGACTGATTATTTTAAGTCCTTGTAGAGTTGCCTTTGATGATGTAGCATGCACACTACTTACAAAGTTGCCAGGAACTATTCTAAGACTAAGTAATGGATACAAGTAAATCAAAGGATGTGTCACCTGTTTTGATGCCTTTGGTATATAATATCTTATATACCAAAGGATAGGAAATGGATAGAACTTTCTTCAATGCGGGTAGGAAATTGTTCGAGATTCATAGATGGAAAGAGAAGAGTGGAGATATGTATCGTATTCAGGAGCGATCCAGAGGTTTTCTTCATGAGATAGTGATTTCCAGCCATGAGTTGGACTGGGTTTGTGAGATACTGGAGAAGGCGTCTCAATTCAAAGGAGCTTTTTGGAGGAAGAGACAAGGGAAGTCTAGGGAAGTTTTGTTGGCGAGTGAGTTTAATAGGTCGGGGAAATTCTTCAGAGTTGCCGTTAAGGGTCCAGGACGACAGAAGACTATCTGCATTCCCGAAGGATTTGCAAGTTCCGGGTGGAGCTGGGTGGTGGGTAAGATTCATAGATTTGCTGGCATCAGTTATCCCCCATCCAAGAGTCCTCCTAAGTCTTACAAAGAAGCTGTGGAGATTCAGCCTTCGCCAGACTTAGTTTCTTGCGTTCGGAATTCAGCCTTTAGAGATGGCGGTGTCATTCAGGTGGAGGCCAATTCTTGTAAAGGGGCTTATTTGTTTTTGGAGAGATGTTTGGTGGGTTGGGTAGAGGACCAGGATAGTTTGTCTCCGAACAAAGACGAGTTACAGAGGTGGGTAGACCAAAGGTGGAAGTCGGCTGGTGGCGTTGGTGTCAAGGTCTTGACAGAGAAGCTTTTTCTCTTTGTTTTTCCGTCGAAGGAAGAAGCGGGTAGGATTCTTTCACATACTTCCTGGACATATGATTCGCAACACCTTGTACTGGAGAGATGGAGTCCGTTTATCTGCTGTCATCGTCAAGGGATTAAACCCACTTCGGTGTGGATTCGTGCAGTGGGATTACCCATTCATCTGTGGGGTAGTAAGGTTTTTAGGGCTATTGGTGATTTGTGTGGAGGTTTCATTGATGTTGCTGCAGAGACGAAGAATAAGGGGGATTTGAGGTGGGCCAGAATTTTGGTTCAGTCTAGGGCTAAATTCCCGGCTTCAATCACTGTAGAAGAAGGCGTCAATCTTTTCGAGATTCCTATTTGGGTGGAGACGTTAGTCGATGGCCGAATTCAGTGCGGGGAGGGGAGCCGTGGTGGAGGAGTGCCGGAGAAGACGAAGAAAGGCGGCAAAAAGGGAGGAGAATCGTACAACCAGAAAAAGTATGTGTGGCGTCAGAGAACGGTTGTGAATGCAGGGGGCAGTGTCAGCTCTGCTAATGGCACGTGGGCAGATAGAGACTCGAATTCAAAATTCAAAATGGCTGTGGATGACGATGTCGTTTTTGGTGTGGAAGCTGTGGGTGACGATGTCGCTTTTGGTGAAGTCGTGTTTAAGGAAAAGGGGGTCCAGTGCGTTATGGGTCAACCTGAGTTGGATGTAGGAGTAAGTGGGCTTTCTTCTTCTCAAAGCCCATTTGAGTATATATTACATCCTGAGATTCAGCAGGCCCAAAGGGGTTATTTGCAAGATTTGTTTGAGGGTGGGCTGAAGGCTAATGTGGGGGGGTTTGGTCTATCTTCTTTGAGAAATGGGGCAGGAGCCCAAAGTAATCGTATTAAGTATCAGGAAGACGGGTCCTTTTCTGATAAGAACAGTCCCTTAAAGGGTGAACAGGATGGGGCGAAGACTCAAGAAGAAGGGTAGGGAGTTAGCGTCAATGGCTCGATAATTGACTTTGCTGTCAAGGAGACTGGTTCGCACCTTCATCAAGCAGAATTTAGCGGGACTGCATCGAAAAGTGACCATTGCGTAAGGGTCGTGGAAGAGAGTTTTTCGACTGGGCTTGACGAAGCAGTTCCTTCGGACTTTTCGGGAAGGGAGGATTCTGGGGAATTTTTGGAATGGGTCTTCAGTCGAGATCTTCGTCACAGCAGTGGAAGCTGGGGTAAGAATAAGGATCGATGTCTTTTTGAGGAATGGGCAGTAGTTGAAGGCTTTATGGCAGGTGAATCAGCTTCGCATTCTCTTGTGTTAGACCATGGACACGAAGAGTATCAGGAAGGGAAACTTTTGAATGGTGGGTATTTTGGGTCCGAGTCTTTACCATCTGTTGATAAGATGGAGGAACAGAAGTCAGTGGAGGTTGATGAACCTATTTCCTGTACGCCGATTAACATGATTAGTCCAGAAGATACTTGTGAAGTGGAATATATCACAGATAAAGAGGTGGAGGAGGACATTTCGACATGGGTCAAACAAAAGGCTGTAGGTGTCGGGAAGGCTTTGGGGGTGGCTGGTTCAGGATATGAGGATAAGATTTTGGCGCTTCTTCTGGACATCGAAAAGAAGTGGAGAACGTCAGGCAGTGGCAGTGTTAAGAGGCAGAACAACACTAGGGAGAAAGGTAAAAGGGAACTCAAGCAGCTGTGTAGTAGCCTTAACGCTGATAAGTTTCTGTGCCAGGAAGGGGGGGATAGAAGGAGGAAGAAAATAGTTTAATATGCATATCAGAATTGTGTCTTGGAATGTATGGGGCCTCAATGATGTAAATAAAAGAACTATGATAAAAGGATTGATCAGGAGATGGAAACCGACTATTGTTTGTCTTCAGGAAACAAAAATGGAAAAGATTGATGTTCGAATCATTGATAGTATTTGGAGTGCTAGAGGGGTGGATTGGGTTCATTTAGATTCTGTTGGAGCAGCCGGGGGGGTCCTTGTTATGTGGGACAGAAGTGTTCTAACGAAAGTTGATTTTGTGTTGGGAGAATTCTCAGTCTCTTGTCTTCTGAAGTCTTTGGATGATAATAGAGAGTGGCTTTTTACAGGGGTTTATGGGCCTTGTAGCAATGCTGTGAGGGAGAGATTTTGGGTGGAACTTCAGAATATAAAGGCTAGATGGAATGTGCCCTGGTGTGTAGGGGGTGATTTTAATGCGGTTAGATTCCCTCACGAACGATCTGGTTCACGAATCTACTCTAGAGAAATGATGAAGTTCAATGATTTTGTTAATGAAATGGAATTGGTGGATCTTGCTTTGGTAGGGGGTGACTTCACATGGTTTAGAAATGGGGAGCGTCATCAATTTTCGAGAATTGATAGATTCTTAATTTCAGGTGACTGGGAGTGCTGCTTTGGTAGTTCTGTTCAGTCCTGTCTTCCGAGGCTCTTTTCAGATCATGTGCCTTTACTTCTTGAGTGTGATGGTAGTTCAAAAGGGAGAACTCCTTTTCGGTTTGAGAATATGTGGCTAAAAGAACCTGGGTTTCTGGATTGGGTGAAGGCTAGATGGGTCTCTTATTTGGTGGAAGGTGATCCAAGTTTCCGATTAGCTAGAAAACTGAAATTGCTCAAGGAGGATTTAAAAGTCTGGAATAGAGAGATCTTTGGCAAGGTGGAGTTTAAAATCAAATCTATTTCGGATGAGGTGCGCAGACTGGATGAGAAAGCAGGGGCTGGTATATTGACTGAGGCAGAAGAATCCCTTAGGGTGCAGCTTAATCAGGAATTGAAGAGCCTTCTTATTCGCGAAGAGATTTGTTGGCGTCAAAAGTCGCGGGTTCAGTGGTTAAAGGAGGGGGATAGCAACACCAAGTTCTTTCACAGAATGGCAAAGATGCGTGGAGCAGCAAAAAAAATTAGGTCTGTCCAGATCGAAGGCGTGCAGTTAGAGGATGAGGCAGAGATTAGGGTGGGCATCATGAATTTTTTTAGGCGCCAGTTTGAAGAGAGTGGGGGTTGGAGACCAAATTTGGATGGGGTGGCATTTGACAGAATCAGCGCTGATGATTCAGCAGCCTTGGAGTGCCCCTTTTCGATTGAGGAAGTGGCAACTGTGCTTCGTAAGATGGAGGGAGATAAAGCCCCAGGGCCTGATGGGTTTTCTATGGCTTTTTTTCAGCATTGCTGGGAGGTGATTAAAGGGGATATTATGGAGGTGTTTCAGTTCTTTCACTCCAGGATGAGATTTGAGAAAAGCCTTAATGCCGCTTTCATAGCTTTGATTCCGAAAAAGAGTGGTGCTAATGATTTGAAAGATTTTCGACCGATCAGTCTAGTTGGTGGCATCTACAAGTTGATTTCCAAAGTGTTAGCCCAACGAATGAAGAGGGTTATGGGTAGAATAATCTCGGTGTCGCAGCATGCTTTTGTGAAGGATAGACAGATTTTGGATGCGTCTTTTATTGCCAATGAAGTGGTGGATGACAGGTTGAAGAGCGGAGTCCCAGGGTTGTTGTGTAAGTTGGATATAGAGAAAGCTTATGATAATGTGAACCGGGACTTTTTGCTATATATGTTGGAAAGGATGGGTTTTGGTATCAAGTGGATTCAATGGATTAGATTCTGTATTTCTACGGTCCGCTTCTCTGTCTTGGTGAATGGGGAACCATCGGGATTTTTCTCCAGCTCAAGGGGTCTGCGCCAAGGTGACCCTTTGTCCCCGTTTCTGTTTATCGTAGTTATGGAGGCCCTTAGCAGGTTGATAGAGAGAGCTGTGCGGGAAGGTTTTATTAGTGGCTTTCAGGTGGGGAGGAGAGGGGAGAGGGTGGTGACGGTAGGGTATCTTCGATTGGTATTACTATTCTTTCAAGCAGTTTCAGGCCTACGCATTAACATCTCTAAGAGTGAAATTATTCCAGTAGGGGCAGTGGAAAATGTTGGGGATCTAGCTGCATTCTTTGGGTGTAAATCTGTTTTTCTTCCCGCCTATTACCTTGGTCTTCTCATAGGCGCACAGTCAAAGAGCGGGCTTGTGGAACCCTGGGTCGCGTTTGAGCCGAGGCGGCAGGGTGGAAGCGTCAACTTCTTTCCAAGGGGGGGAGATTAGTCTTAATCAAGAACACTCTTGCTAATTTACCGACCTATTTTTTATCGCTCTTTGTGATTCCGGTCTCAATAAGGCAAAGATTAGAAAAGTTGGAAAGGGATTTCTTGTGGGAAGGGCAGACAGATGGGCACAAGTTTCATTTAGTGGTGTCCAAGAGGGGGGTCTGAATATCAGAAGACTAAAATTATTTAATGAGGCTTTGTTGGGAAAATGGTTGTGGAGGTATCTCACAGATAAGGAGGCATTTTGGAGACAAGTGGTGGTTTGCAAGTATGGAAAAGGGGCTCATTGTTGGTTCCCTAATGAGGTCAATTCTCCTTATGGGGTGGGAGTCTGGCATGGAATAAGGAAAGGGTGGAACTCTTTTGAAAGATTCATTGCTTTTGAGGTTGGTAATGGGGCCTCGGTAAGATTTTGGGAAGATAGGTGGTGTGGGGATACTTGTTTAAAGGAAGCGTTCCAGATCTTATTCGAGCTCTCCTTGGATAAGGTTTCAGTTAGTTCTATCTTCGGTATTGAGGGCAGTTTTTGGGGAGGAATTTTCGAGCGTAAGAATTAGGCAGTTGGGGAGGCTGGTTGTAGGGGGCCCTCTTCGGATAGAGGGCAAACCAAGTGATTCGAAAGGAAAAGGACAAGGTGGTTTCAGTAAGGCTTCAGAACTTCATTCCGTGGAGGCGGTGCGGAAATCCAATGCCCCTAAGAGAGTGGCTTTTTTTATGTGGGAAGCGACTCTCGAAGCTATCCTAACTGGGGACAATTTGCGGAAACGTAACATGGTTCTTGTCAATAGGTGTTATTTGTGCAAGGATAGTGAGGAGAGTGTTAATCATTTGCTTCTGCATTGCCAAGTGGCTTTAGAGCTTTGGAATTTTGTGTTGGGAATGTTCAGGATGTCTTGGGTCATGTCGAGATCGATGATTGATCACGTCAGAAGCTGGTATGCGGGGTATAGGAAGAGGAGAAGTCGTACTTGGGGGACAGCTCTTTTGGGAGTGTGTTGGATTCTTTGGAAGGAAAGAAATCATAGGGCTTTCGAGAATGTGGAAATGTCAGTCCCAGAATTGAAGAATTTGTTGATTCGCACCCTTCATTTTTGGTGTTCCGAGACTGATCACTCTCTTTCTAGGTCCGATCTTGTAAATAGCATAGACACTGGTTATTGATTGGATTGGTATACTTCTAGTGTACAAAGGACGCATCACCTCTTTTGATGCTTTTTATATATTATTTACTTATCAAAAAAAAAAATTGGAAATAGAAAAGAAAAAAAAATTAGAAGCTTTACGCAATCTAACCATGGTTTTTCTCAGCTTGCTCCTCACGAGCTAGAAGATCCTCTATATGTCTGACATGCAATTGCAAGCTGGCAGATGAGGCCGGTGAAGCTCCTACGATGTCACTGCCAGGGAAAATAGCTGCATCTTTCTCTGTTGCTAGTCCTGAAAAGAAAATAGATCAGACATCTTTTCATACCAAAAACATTCCTTGAAACTAAGAAAATATTATTCTTTTAAAAGGCAGAAATCACATCTTAAATATTTTTAACTAATGTAGAAAATTATTTAGGATTTTTACGCTATGGCATATGTGACCCCTACCCTTCTCCAATATTTATTACATATCCACAAAATAATGTATGCTAGGGAAGGGATATATACATTGGACTTCCGCATACATTGACACGCCTGGCAGGCACCAAAACCAAATGTAATAAAATTAAAATCTAAATGCTTATCAAAAGTACTCTCCAGTCATTAGTAATAGCGAAGAAGGAAACACGGAAGGTCTCTGCCTCAGATTAAATGCTCTATTGATTCACAGGAAGCATCCGATAATCCAAAGCACAACGAAGGTTACAACTCATTTTCTTCGACAAGAAGCTCTTCTCCAATCTCCAGATACAAGCCAGGTCATTACTTCTACGTCACCTTCCAAGGAGCTCAAGGCAAAGAACCATACTTCACCCATGGTTGAACCAGAGCAATAGCATCCAACCATTTACCAAGAATCAACTCAAGACATGTTCCTACAGGTAGACAACAAGGTCTAGAGATACTCACCTATTGGGGGTTCCTCTGGGAATCTATTGGGAAAATACTTCCATCAGTATAACTCATGATACTCACCTATCCTAACTAGCTTGGTCCCAACATCCTGTAGAGCTCTGAAAACTCAAAATATCTCAGATCTCTTGCGTAACTTTGCCTACACCAGTAGCTCACCATGCTCTCCAGCTCCGTAGTAGCTCACCATGCTCTTTGTGTTTATGAAGCTCTTGTCATATTATTAGGGCCTCTGACACATTTACAAACAAAGGGCAATTATTCCAGCAAGGCGCAACTCATGGAAAAAGATTAGCTCTACTCAGCCACATCCCTTCCCACCCCCACCCCATGCATGGACAAGACATCCATCTAAAAAGAAACCGAAAACAAAACAAAACCAGAATCAAGATTAAAGCAGCAGCAAGGGCTCTCCTTATCCCACAATAAACCTCCGGAGGAGCACCAACCCTGCTGTAATCAGTCCAAATGCACCAAATAGTAGCGCAAACACCACAATGAGACAAACCTAGTAGCGCACCCATGGAAAAAGATTAGCTCTATTCAGAGCCACACCCCTTCCCACCCCCACCCCATACATGGACAAGAAATCCATCTAAAAAGAAACCGAAAACAAAACAAAACCAGAATCAAGATTAAAGCAGTAGCAAGGGCTCTCCTTATCCCACAATAAACCTCCAAAGAACCACCAACCCTGCTGTCATCTCAGTCCAAAGGCACCAAATAGTAGCGCAAACACCACAATGAGACAAAACTACTCATCCTTCCCCCCACCAAAACCTCTAGAATGAATTATAAGAAAGGAGGTCAAAGTGGCAGGACTAACCCACTCCTTCCAAATGTCATCAACCAACGCATGCCAAAGATACCTGGCAGTGGACCTATAGAGAAATAAGTCAAATAACTGATCATAAGACTCCTAAAACTACCCACACTCAAGAATGAGTAGACAATTTTTTGTAGGGTCTTGATGTGAATCCGGGTTCGGATTCGAGCCAAGATCGATGCGAAGATTAACGGGACCCTCAATGATAAACAAAGAACGCGGAATTAGAACGAACTATGAAAGTAACGAGAATAACGATAAAAACGAAAATAACAAAATAAGAGAAAGGATAGAAAGAGTCTCCTTTGACCCACTAGTCGCAATTGACTAGGAACCTTGGGGTGCGAACGAGAACCATCGACGCAATTACCTACGACCCACAAACACGGAACGTCACAATCCCCCGACTCACAAAGATTGATAAGTTCAAGGTTTGGTTTCTAGTCCAAGAAACCGGATAAACTCACAAACTCAATTGTGAAACAAGTGTATGAACACTCAAACAAATATGCACTTTGCATAACTACCCAAGATCCCTTTTACAATGTTTTAGACAAGCCTTATATAGGCTACACATACTTAAAGTAAACTGCAGAATTTATGCACTAGGGAACTCCAAGGGTTGTGTGATTAAAAGATAAGACTAAAGGTCTTCAGGGACTCCAAGGGACAGATTCTTCGGTTGCTGATTTCTTGAGAATTGTTTGGATTCCAAGCCTTTTGCTGCGACCAAAAAGTCCTCTAGCTTCCCAAACATGACACTTGATCCCCTCCATTTGTAGAGTGCCAATCCTTGGCCCTAGGATCACATCAGGTCTGTACTCACTTAAAAGATCATTAGTATTAATCTTAAAAGCACCAAAAAACACAAATGCCTTAAGAGAGAGAGAGAGAGAGAGGCATTAATGCTCCCTACACAAGAGTAACACATGGTAAGAGCACAAGCATAAACCAACGATATGGTACCATGTCTCGATACGAAGGATTCTTTTCATGTGCTTGGCGCATGATGAGTGTGCTTGGCAAACAGAAAGGTTGCACTAACCCACTATATGTAGAGGTTTTAGTCTTTCATCATTATGTTTGAGGAAGAATAAAATCATTTCTTTTGCTCCTGTAGCTAGCTTTTTTTTCTTTTTCTTTTCTTTTGGGTCTGACCAAGCAGCCTTTGCACTCTCTTCCTCGCACAGCTAGTCTTGGACTCACTCTCTTATCCAATACCCCACCACTTAACTAACAGCACACAGAGACTAGTTTCCTAATGTGGAAAATAGAACAGAATAATTGTCTATCAGTAGCTTTGAGAAATGAACCTTTACCTTTTTCAACTTGTTCCCTCTCATTTGAAAGGTCATCTTTGCCTTTGTTGTTCAGTTGCATCTCATAAGTGCTCGATGTGATGTTTGGTTGTGATTCATTAATCACAGTTGATTCCAAATCAGAAGATGAGACCCCTACAGCACCCATAGTTTGACAGCCTGGCGAGCTTGTGGAAACAACGGTTCCACCCTTTTCTGCTTTAACTGAAAAGATATAGCATAAAAATGTCAAACCAACATATAGTCTTATGTCTCCATCAAACTTATCGTAGAAGCATGCAAGTTAAGTTAACCACCAACTAGAAAAGCTAATGTCAAACTTCAACAAAAAATATCCCACAAAGAGAGTCCCAACATGGGAAGTCCAATGATTTAAGGAATACTACCCTCAATAGCTATGAAACCAAAGTTTTCAACACTGCCCCAGTTGTTCTGTAATAATTCTTTTTCATGAAAAGGAAAATTTTATTAGACGGGAAATTAAACAATACAAAAAACATCCAGATGAGGAAAAAAAAAAAGAGAAAAGGCAGAACAAGAGTCAATCTGCTAATGATGCACTGTTCCCCATTCCTCCTCAAATCCGTAAGCATCGTTTCTCTAAAAGCAGAAAAAAGTTGAAGCCCAGAAGGAAGTGAGGAACATAACTATGTCCAATCAGAAGTGGAAACGACAAAGCTTGATCATGATAATTCAGGCATTCCTCTCCGTCCATAATGCCAAAGAGTCCTAAATACCCCCACAATGCCACATATGATTGACATCTTCATCACTCCCAAAACTAATAAATTTAGTACAAAGAAGTCCTTCAATTGAAGTAGGACAAACCAATTGCTCTCCCAAGGTGCTAAACAACTCGCACAACAATCTGCAAGCAACTGATCATTTAACAGAAGTATGGTTATGTGTTTCATCGTGACCACGTGATACACGTCTTTGGAAATCGCAGTGAGAGGCCTACATCATGGAGGTGCTAATTATGACGGAGAGAGTATAAACAAGATGGGTATGATTTGTGGGTATAATATAAGATATGCATGATTCTCATGACATTGAAGGTTATACGTATGTAACCAGTTCAGTACCAGGGACCACCATCCTTTACTTTGAAGGGACGATGGCCTTCAACATGAAAGAAGCCAAAGGGAAAAACATATGAGGGCGGGGTCCGAGACCAAACTAGACTCCTATAAGATATTTGGATCTAAAACTACCATTAGGGTCAATAGCAATGAATGCCTATCAAGATCATTTAAGACTATGAGAAGACAGGAGATTCAATAAGGCCACCAACTTCTCGGATCCTCCATCATTAAGATCCTAAAGACTAAAGAGGTGCAACTTTTAGGATAGCGATGCCCTCTTTTGACAAGAAAATCAACAATTGGAGCACCATGAAAAGAAATCTTGAACAACCGAGGAAATAAAGTAGCCAAAGGTCCAACGAAAAACTATAGCCAAAGAACCTGCCCGACTCACTAATCTTGCCAATGAACACACATGGCATCCACCATCTGAATCAGGATGAATGGAAAAAAATGAATGAACCTCTAAGGTGATGAGGACATCACTAAGGATCCACTACTATTACAAGCGTCGAGTGGACCATTTACAAGAGTACGTACGTGCTAAGTGGATTCATGAAGAAGTGAACGTGATGGTTCGTGAATCATTGGATGTGGAAGCTCGAGCTATGGATTGTGAAGGAAAAGCCTTGAAGACTCATGGAAAGTTTGTCAACCTCTTGGCATTGTCAACAGCTTTGGTGGCTCAAAAGGGGACTTTTCAGAATGCACACAATCTGCAAACGGCGCGCTCGCACCATATTTCGCGCCAAAACCCGAGAGCAAGGTCCAGAGCAACACGCCTGTGCCATGAGGAAAACTGGTGCAGCACCCATTTTGTGCAATGTCGGCTCTTCCGCGTTTTTGAGTCATTTTTTATAACTTGGGGTTATTTTGAGTTCTTTTCATATTGTATTTTGAACTTTGACTTAGGGATTCATGTTTCCTAATCTTTCTATGTTTACTTTTAGGGTTTAAAGTTTAAACACTATAGTTCTTTAGTCATTGTAAAATTTTACCCTCTTATTATTGATATTGATTTGAGAGTTTTCTTCAAAACTTCTTGGTTCCTTGTGAACTACTGTTAGGCATCTACAAGAGAGACTTGTGGTTGCTTAATTGTGACTAATCAGTTATCAATTGGTTGATTCATACCAATTTGTGGCGTCCTGCAGAATACTTCGGTTCTAGAATTCTTCATTTGTGGGTTGAGGCATTCGTGCCAAAGTTCTCATTTGCTTGATTCGAGGGTCAAGGTGTCCTTCCCATCAACATCTTTTCAATCTTAGCTTCTTGTTGCGTGTGTAAATTGTTCTTCAACAAAGTTTTCCCCGAAGTTCGTATCACAAGGACTAGCATAGGTTACAGATATGATACAACCCATCCCAATCGCAACTGTTACTCTAAACCCCAAATTTGCTTTTAACTCTGTGCCAAAGAAGGAATGTGGCTCTCAAGGAGAGCGCTAAAACGTGTAGCACACAAGGGAGGCGCACTTGGAAACAAAGTTCCCAAGGCACAAACAACTTTGTGCTACGGACTACAAACGCTCTCCCAAGCTATTAGGAGGTCCTTATCCTCTTCCCTAGCCCTAATGGAATGTGGTTCTCAAGGAATACGCTAAAGCCACTTGCAAACAAGGGAGATGTTATTGAAAACAATGTTCCCAAACCCCAAGACGCAACCCTACTTCCTCCTTCGGATGACAAGCGCTCTCCCAAGCTACAAGGTGATCCTTTTTTTTTTATAAGTATTATATAAAAAGCATCAAAAGAGGTGATGCGTCCTTTGTACACTAGAGGTATACCAATCCAAACATTAATCAATGTCTAAACTATTTACAAAATCTACAAAATCAGTGTTGGATCTAGGAAAAGATTGGTCAGTCTCGAAACACCAAACATAAAGAGTGCGTAACAGCAGATTCTTCAATTCCGGGACTGACATTTCCGCATTCTCGAAAGCCCTACGATTTCTTTCCTTCCACAGAATCCAACACACTCCCAAAAGAGCTGTCCCCTAAGTACGACTTCTCCTCTTTCTATACCCCGCAAACCAGCTTCTGACGTGATCAATCATCGAACTCGACATGACCCAAGTCATCCTGAACATTCCCAACACAAAATTCCAAAGCTCTAAAGCCACTTGGCAATGCAGAAGCAAATGATTAACACTCTCCTCACTATCCTTACACAAATAGCACCTGTTGACAAGAACCATATTACGTTTCCGCAAATTGTCCACGGTTAGGATAGCTTCAAGAGTCGCTTCCCACATGAAAAAAGCCACTCGCTTAGGGGCATTGGACTTCCATATCGCTCTCCATGGGAAAGAAGTTCTACCACAGTTGAGAAGCTTGAGGTAATACGAGTTTACTGAAAAAAGAGGGCCCCCTTTTCCTTTCCAAACCACTTGGTCCTCCAACCTATCCATCTTCTGCTCTTGAAGCCTCCCCAAAAACTGCACAATAGACTCAACTTCCCAATCCTGAAAATTCCTTCTGAAGGTGGGGTTCCAAGTATGTTTGCCTTCGACCAAAGAGTAGATAGAACTAACTCTACAACCCTTATCCATGGATAGCTCGTATAAGATCTGGAACTCTTCCTTCAAACAATTTTCCCCACACCACCTATCTTCCCATAATCTTACCGAGTTCCCATTACCAACCTCAAAAGCAATGAGTCTTTCCAAAGAGTTCCACCCTTTCCTTATTCCACGCCAGACTCCCACCCCATAAGGAGAATTGACCTCATTAGGGAACCAACAATGAGCCCCTTCTCCATACTTACAAACCACCACTTGTCTCCAAAAAGCTTCCTTATTTGTGAGATACCTCCACAACCATTTTCCCAACAAAGCCTCGTTAAATAATTTTAGTCTTCTGACATTCAAACCCCCTTCTTGGACCCTAGCACACACCTTTTCCCACTTCACTAAATGAAACTTATGCCCATCTGTCTGCCCTTCCCACAAGAAATCCCTTTCCAACTTTTCTAATCTTTGCCTTATTGAGACCAGAATCACAAATAGCGATAAGAAATAAGTCGGTAAGTTAGCAAGAGTGTTCTTGATTAAGACTAATCTCCCCCACGGATAGAAGTTGGCGCTTCCACCACGCCAATCTCTCGCTTTCGAAACGCACGACCACTGGATTCCACCGCCTACTCTTTTGTGCACCTATGGGAAGACCAAGGTAATAAGCGGGAAGAAAAGCGATTTACACCCAAAAATGCAGCTAGATCCCCAACATTTTCCACGCCCCCTTGGAATTATTTCACTCTTTGAAATGTTAATGCGTAAGCCTGAAACTGCTTGAAAGAATAATAATACCAAACGAAGGTACCCCAGCTGAGCCTTATCTGCATCGCAAAAAACTAAGGTATCATCTGCGAAGAGAAGGTGTGATACCGTCTCCACCCTCTCCCCTCTCCTCCCCACCTGAAAACCTCTAATAAAACCTTCCATCACAGCTCGCTCTATCAACCTACTAAGGGCCTCCATAACTACGATAAACGAAAGCGGAGACAATGGGTCACCTTGTCGTAGACCTCTTGAATTTGGAAAAGAATCCCGATGGTTCCCCATTCACCAAAAGCAGAAGCGAACCGTAGAAATACGAATCTAATCCATTGAATCCACTTGCTACCAAAACCCATCCTTTCCAACAAATATAGCAAAAGTCCCAGTTCACATTATCATACGCTTTCTCTATATCCAACTTACACAACAACCACGGAACTCCGCTCTTCAACCTGTCATCCACCACTTCATTGGCAATAAAAGCGCATCAATATTTGTCTATCCTTCACAAAGGCATCTTTGCGACTCAGAAATTATACCACCCATAACCCTCTTCATGCGTTGGGCTAACACTTTAGAAATCAACTTATAGATGCCACCAACTAGGACCGATCGGCGAAAATCTTTCAAATCATTGGCACCACTCTTTTTGGAATCAAAGCTATGAAAGCGGCATTAAGGCTTTTCTCGAATCTCATCACAGGTGAAAAAACTGAAATACCTCCATAATATCCCCTTTGATCACTTCCCAGCAATCTTTGGAAGAACGCCATAGAAACCCATCGGGCCACAGGGCTTTATCTCCCTCCATCTTGCGAAGAACATTTGCCACTTCCTCCATCGAAAAGGACACTGCCAAGGAATCCTCGGCGGCGATCTTTGTCAAGCCACCCCATCCAAATTAGGTCTCCAACCCCACTCTCTTGGCGGTGCCTAAAAAATTCATGATGCCAACTCTAATCTACGCCTCATCCTCTAACCGCACACCTTCAATGCGGACAGACTTAATTTTTTTGCCCCACGCATCTTTGCCATTCTCGTGAAAAGAACTTGGTGTTGTTATCCCCTCCTTTAACCACCGAACCCGCGACTCGACGCCAACAGATCTCTTCGCGAATAAGGCTCCTCAACTCCCGATTAAGCCGCACCCTAAGGGATTCTTCATCCTCGGTCAATATACCGCCCCCTCGTCCATTCTGCAAGCACCTCATCCGATATAGATTTGATTTTAAACTCCACCACGCCGAAGATCTCTCTATTCCAAACTTTTAAATCCTCCTTGAGCAATTTCGGCTTTTCTAGCTAATCGGAAACTTGGATCACCTTCCACCCCATAAGAGGCCCATCTAGCCTTCACCCAATCAGAAACCCGGTTCTTTTAGCCACATGTTTTCAAACCGAAAAGGAGTTCTCCCTTTTGAAAAACCATCACACTCCGTAAGTAAAGGCACATGATCTCGAAGAGAGCCTCGGGAGACAGATCGAGAACTACCAAAGAAGACTCCCCACACCGAAATTAAAAATCTATCAATTCTCGAAAACGGCGATGGACGCTCCCGTTTCTAAACCAAGTGAAGTCACCCCCTACCAAAGCAAGATCCACCAATTCCATTTCATTAACAAAATCATTAAACTTCATCATATCTCTTGAGTAGATCGTGAACGGATCGCTCGTGAGGGAATCTAACCGCATTAAAATCACCCCTACACACCATGGCACATTCCATCTAGCCTTTATATTCGAAGTTCCGCCCAAAATCTCTCCCTCATAGCATTGCTACAAGGCCCATAAACCCGTAAAAGCCACTCTATTATCATCCAAATGCTTGAAGACAAGAGACCGAGAATTCTCCCAAAGACAAAATCAACTTTCGTTAATGCACATTTGTCCCACATAACAAGGACCCCCCGCATTTGCTCCAACGGAATCTAAATGAACCCAATCCACCCCTCTTGCACTCCAAAACTATCTATGATTCGAACATCTATTTTCTCCATTTTTGTTTCCTCGAAGACAAACAATTGGCGGTTTCCATCTCCTTAACAAACCTTTTATCAACATTCTTTTATTTACATCATTGAGGCCCCATACATTCCAAGACACAATTTTGATATGCATATTAAACTATTTTCTTCCTCCTTCTATCCCCCTTCCTCGGCATAGAAACTTATCGGGGTTAAGGCTACTTGCACCGTGCTTTAGTTCCCTTTACCTTTCTCCCTAGTGTTGTTCTACCTCTTATCACCGCCACTACGGCGTTTCTCCACTTCTTTTCGATGTCCGTAAGAAGTGCCAAAATCTTATCCTCATATCTCGAACGGCCACCCCAAAGCCTTCCCAACACCTGACTTTCTTTGACCCATGTCGATATGTCCTCCTCCACCTCTTTATCCGTGATGTATTCCACTTCACGGGTATCCTCTGACTAATCATGGTAATCGGCGTACAAGAAATAGGCTCCTCAACCTCCACTTGTCTTACGTTTCTTTCATCGATCAACATCCGCAAAGACTCGGACCCAAACAAACCGCCATTCAATGATTCTCCTTCCTGATACACTTCATGTCCGCGGTCTAACACAAGAGAATGCGAGTCTGACTCACCCGCCATAAATCCTTCACCTACACCCCATTCCTCAAAAAGACAACGATCCTTATACTTACCCCATTTCCACTGCCGTGTGAAGATCTCGGTGAAAACCCATTCCAAAATTCCCCGAGAATCCTCCCTTCCCGAAAAATCCAAGGCCGTTACGCCGATCCCGCCGATAGACTCTCTTCCCGTCCCTTACGCAATGGTCTCTATTAAAAGCGTCCGCTTAAACTCTACATGATGAAGATGCGAACCATTCTCCACGACATCAAAGTCGTAAGTCGAGCCGTTGACTCTCGCCTCCCTCGTTCTTCGCCTGAATCTTCGCACCGACGTTTCGCCCTTGGTCGTTTTTAATGTAAAGAGACCGGTCTTCCCGATACTTAAACAATGGCCTTGGGCTCCCGGCCCATCTCTCAAAGTAGATAGGCCCGGCCCTCCCCATTAAACCGCGACCCACCCGCGAACAACTTTGTCACATAACCCTTTGGGCCTGTTGAATTTCGAGATGTAATAAAAACTCAATTGGGCTTTGAGAGGGAGAAAGCCCACCTACTCCTACACCCATCTCAGTTTGGCCCACAGCCCAATGAACCCCCTTTTCCTTAAGCACGACTTTTTCAAAACCATATCGTCACCCACATCTTTCACCCCACAACCAGCATCATCAACCACGGCCATTTTGAATTTTGAATTCGTGATTCGCTCGCCCACGTGCCATCATCGAGCCGACATCGCCTGCTGACGGCTTCTCTGTCACCACTGCATTTTTTTCTCGCCTGACGATTCTCCTCTCTTATCTCCGCCTATCTTCATCTTCTCCGCCACTCCTCCACCACGGCTCCCTTCTCCACATGAATCCGCCATCGACTAACGCCTCCACCCGATTGGAATCTCGAAGATATTGACGCCTTCTTCTACAAAGTGATCGGCCGATAATTTGGCCCTAGACTTCACCAAGATTCCGCCCACCTCAAGTCCCCTTGTTCTTCTCTCGCGACATCAACAAAACCTCCACACAAATCTCCAATTGCCCTAAAAACCTTACTACCCCAGATGAATCGGTAAGCCCATCGCACGAATCCAAACCGGCGCATTTGATCCTCGACGACAACGTATAAATGGGCTCCATCTCTCCGTAACAAGCGTCGCTAATCATAAGTCCAGAAGTGTTTGAAAGAATCCTACCCGCTTCTTCCTTCGACGGGAAAACGAAGAGAAAAACTCTCCTGTCAAAACCTTAACACCAACACCACCAGCCGACTTCCACCTTTGATCTACCCACCTCTTTAATTCGTCTTTGTTCAGGGACAAACTATCCTGTTCCTCTACCCAACCCACTAAACACCTCTCCAAAAACAAATAAGCCCCTTCACAAGAATTAGCCTCCACCGAAGGGACGCCACCATCACTAAAGGCAATATTCCGAGCACAAGAAACTAAGTCCGCCAATCTCTCTGCAGCTTCTTTATAAGACTTAGAAGGACTCTTGGATGGGGATAATCGATGCCAAGCAAATCTACGAATCTTACCCACCACCCAGCTCCAACCGAACCTGCGTATCCTTCGGGGAATACAGATAGTCTTCGTCTTCCCGACCCTTAACTACGACTCAAAAATTTCCCGACCTATTAAACTCACTCGCCAACGTAACTTCCCTAGACTTCCCTAGTCTCTTCCTCCAAAAAGCTCCTTTGAAATGAGATGCCTTCTCCAGTAACTCACAAACCCAACTCAACTCATGGCTGGAAATCACTATCTCATGAAGAAAACCTCTGGATCGCTCCTGAATGCGAAACATATCTCCATTTTTCTCTTTCCATCTATGAATCTCGAACAATTTCCTACCCGCATTGAAGAAAGATCTATCCATACTAAAGAACTATAGTTAAATCTCCATTCCCAGGAATTTGTTAAATTATGGTTAAATCTCAATACCTACAAGGTGATCCTTATCATCTCCACCAGCCCCAACCCAAAGAAAATGACGCATAATCTTCCGAATCTTCTCTACAGCGCCAACATGAATCTAAATATAGAAAGGCAATTGATAGGGGTACTAGAGAGACAACCCTCTTTAAGAGTAATCCTATTCATCCTAGACTATACTTCTCTAAAGTAACTTTCAATCTAAGTTAACTTTCAAGCCAGAAAATGACTCAAATATAAAAAGAAATTGGAGATTTTTTTAAATATCCTAAACCCCTGGGAGGACCACAATAATGTCATTAGGATATTGCAGACCAACAGTATCCCCTATATTCAATCCTCTATAAAACACTAATTTTTGATATATGTGGAGGGTGAATTAGGAAATATATACAGAGGTACAGCTAGTTAAGTCAACTTGATCAACTTGACTCGATTGGAGCGAGTCTGATTCAACTTGACTTGACTTGAAAAGGCCTTAAATGTGCCAAAGCGAAGCGAGATGCCACTTGTTGCTCACCAAAATAAACGAGTTGAGCCGAGCTCAGGGGTGCTGACTCATCTGGTTCATAAGTTGACTCAAGTTCACCTCATCCCAAGTTGACTCACTGGCCTAAGTTACTCTTCATGAAATCCTCTTTGATGCAGCTATAGTTTGAAACAATCTATGATGCTCCATGACAAGAATCATTGCTTTTAGATTTGGAAGTTTCTAACCTTACAGCTCTTTTTCTTCGGTTTAAACTCTTGGTATTTGTCCTTTAGTTTTCCCAAAGGGGTCCAAGAAGTCTAGAAGTTTCCAGTCTAAGTTCGATTACTGTTTGCTCTCTAGGTTACTGAATTGAGTCATCTTTTTGAAATCTGAAAGTAACTTTTGATTAGGCATTTTCTGCAAAATACCTTTCAATATATTCAACTAAGCCAGACGATCACACACAAGAGGCTGTGTTCAAACATCAATACATGTCGAAGCATATATTTCTAATAGAAAATGTTGCTATGGCAAATAACGCTGCATAGTGCAAAAGGGTGTGTTCATACATAGATACATATCGAAGCATCTTCGATAAGAAAATATTTGCTATCCAGCAAATACTAATACGAACACGAAAGCAAATAACATTGCATTCAAGTCTGCCATTTATATAGATTACATAAAAGATCAGCCAACGGACTCATAGGAACTTAAGAATCCTAAAACGATAATAAAACTTTAACTAGAAGCTTTCATACTTGCGAGACCCCTTTAGGCAAAATAAAGGACAAATACCAAGACTTTCCTGAGAGTGTAGTAAGTCACCCTCATGGCTGAAGGGGGCCTAGAGGTATCATGTATGGAGATCACGGGCATATGCAGGGGCACTGTCTGATAGAAAGTCAACTACAGGCTATTGTGTATTTGTGGGAGGAAATTTAGTTTCCAGGACAAGCAAGAAACAAATTGTGGTGACCAGGTTGAGTGCACAATTTGAGTATCATGATAAGGCTCATACAACTTGTTTTTTTTTTTTTTTGATAAGTAAAGTATTATATACCATAGCGTCTAAACAGGAGACGCGACCTTTTTACAAACTATAAGCATACACAAAACGGACTAATCTATAGAAAGACTATTCACAAAATCGATACAAGAAATGTTGTGAATGTTGGAAGAATTAGTGTCCTCAACCCCCCCAAAAAGACAACATACGAAGTAACTCATCCTTTAACTTATCCACCGTCCTCTCCTCATCCTCAAACACCCAGAGGAACTGCGTGTCAAAAGCTGATCCTTCTTCTCCACAGGCTCATACAACTTGTGAACTTATACGGATACAACAATTGATGGAGGAAGTTGGTTTCGGATCGCCTTACCTATGAAGTTGTGGTGCGATAATCAGGCGGCCACGCATTACCCCACATCCAATTCTCCATGAGAGAACTAAACATACACAGGTTGATTGTTATTTTGTGCGAGAGAGCTCTGCAAAAACTTGTTTCTACGTCGTATGTGTGCATGGGAAAACAAGTCTTATCCGGGTGAGAGTGGCTTAAGTATAACAAGCTAGACATGATAAATTTATAATGCCCCAGGTTGACTGTTATTTACCTATAATGACACTAATTGATAGTAAGAAAATCTTAACTCATAAAAGTTAAGGCTCATCATCATAAGAAGACATGCCTAAGATGCCTTTCTATCTTCAGAAGGTCTCACCATCTCCTAAATTTCTTATAGCATGAACATTAACCAGTAGATCAATCTAGGAAACCAAAAATAAATTCTCAGCTTCCCTTCAGCTAGTGAAATAGGAACATAAAGATAACTTTAGACGAAGAAATTGGTTCTGAGATCTTACCTTCAGTAAGATGAGTATAAGCAACCTTTGCAGCACTCATCTCTGCCTGTTTCTTGGTCTTAGCTGCCCGTCCCTGGAACCTATAATCATCTCCTATTGCCAGAGTTGAGAGAAAAACTGGCAGGATGAGATGGACCAGACTTGGCCGTATCATATACTGGAAAAGGTAAACCCCCTTTTTGAGTAAATTCTTGCAGAAGAGACTTGTACAAACCCTCGTCCTGTGAATGAAGACAGTAAAAAAAAAACGGAAAGCTTCTAAAATTTTATAAATGAAATAAGATGTATTGAACATGGCCAAGAAAAAAGATAAAAAGAGGTACTAGCCTCTTGAACATCATCAGGCAGTAATATTTCAAAAGCAACTTTTGCTGCAGCAAATTCTGCTTCCTTTAGCGTGGAGAAAAACTGAGTGGCCATATAAGTATTTCCATCGATGGTAACCCTCGATCTGTAGCGACGGGCATGGTCAGGTCCATTTATCTCACAGGAATATACAGGAAAAGGAAGATTCCTCTTCTGAGCATAGTTCTGCAGCCGGTTCTTGTACAGATTCACTGCAAGTAATCAAGTGAATATAGTCATGAAAAGTGTAATTGATAAACAACCAAATATATGAGAGGAAGAAGAGAAGAAGAGAGAGACGCAGCAGTAGCAATCGTGAAATCCTTGTGTCGTAATGTTCTATTACTGCCTAAGATATATACATATATACATATATACATATACCCTACCAACACAATTACCAAACTACCCTTATAGTCTAACACTCCCCTTCAAGGTGGAGCATAGATATTTATCATGCCCAACTTGTTACAAATATAATCCACCCTTATCTTTGTCGGGCCTTTGGTAAGTATATCAGCTAGTTCTCCCAAACGCACATATGAGGTGGAAACAAGATTTTGTTGGATCTTTTCTCGAACAAAATGGCAATCAACCTCTATATGTTTAGTCCTTTCATGGAAAACTGATTCGTAGAAATATGCATGGCTGCCTAATTATCACACCACAATCTCATAGGTAGAGCAATCTTAAAACCAATCTCTTCCATCAATTGTTGTATCCACATAAGTTCACAGGTTGTCTAAGCCATAGCACGATACTCAAACTCTACACTTGATCTCCCGACCACACTCTGTTTCTTACTTTTCCAAGATACTAGATTTCTCACTCACAAACACACAATATCCTATAGTTGGCTTACTATCATCCGTTGATCCCACCCAATCAACATCAAAGAATTCCTCTACCCGCATATGCCCATGATTTGCATACAATATACCTCTACCCGGTGCTCCTTTCAAATATTTCACAATTCAGATCAATGCATTTCAGTGTGTAATAGTAAGAGCTGCCATGACCGACTCACTACACTTACCAAAAAAGCTATCTTTGGACTAGTTACTACAAGATAATTCAACTTACCAACCAATATTTGGCATCGTTTTGGATCCTCGAGCGTCTTCCCTTCTCCGGCTACAAGCCTTACATTAGGATCCATTAGAGTGTTGCACGGTTTCACTCCAAGCAGCCCAATTTCCTCAAGTAAATCAAGAACATATTTTCTCTGACACCAAAAGATCCCTTTCTTGAACCGTATCACTTCGATCCCAAGAAAGTACTTTAGAGTACCTAAGTCCTTCGTTTGAAATTTTATTTGGAAACACGACTTGAGTGCTTCAATTCCATGTCTATCACTACATGTAATCACAATATCATCTACATAAACAACCAAAACAATACAGCCACTCTCAGTCCCGAAAGAAAAGTGTTATCACACGTACTCCTCTATAACCCAAACTATTAACACAAAACCTGTCAAACTAAGCCCATGGAGATTGTTTCAACCCATACAACGAATTTCGCAACCTACTTACCTTATTCAAATACTCCTTAGCAACAAGAGGAAAAGTATCAGTATACAACCAATCAAGCTTTTAACAGAACAACACTCCCATCTCCCATTGGGATTCATTTTAACCCCGTACACCCTATTTACACCCAATAGCCTTCTTACCTTCAAGAAGTGTTACCAAGTCTCAGATCTCATTAGCCACATGATCCTTCATTTCCTCTTCCATAGCGGACTTCCAACCACTATGAGATAAGGCTTCAACACATTTTTAGGGGTGACAACGAAATGAAGAGAAGCAACAAAGGAATGAGAAGAATCTGATAGGTGAGCATAAGAGGCACAAGAGGTGATAGGATGAACACAAGTACGTGTACCTTTTCACAGCGGTACAGGAGATCAAGAGACACGTTTGATGACTTGGGAACCGGTATCGGGAATGAATCAATTGGAGAATCTACGACAGGTATGCGCTACACTTGAGTTATAGGAAGGCGAGACTCGGCTGTAGGATCTACTCCAACCTCAGGATTATGGGTAGAACCAATGTATAAGTGAAGAAATCATCAGGAGAGACAAACTCAGACTCAAAAGATGATGACCGACTAAAATACGGACTAGACTCAAAGAAAGTGACATCATCTGACACTAAGTAATGACCCAAATCCGGAGAATAACAACGGTTCGAGAGTATGCAAGAAAGACACGCTTGAGTGATCGTCGGTCTAACTTACCAACTTGTTATCGGACAAAATTGGAACAACCAAACACTTTAGGAGAATTTGAAAACAACGATTGCGATGGACGAAGAACAAAAAAGGGAAGTTCCCCCTTAGGAACAAAATTTCCCCTGAAAGAACAAAAGATAGAAGACAATTTATAAAAAAGGCAGCAGTGTGAACACCATCTGTGCAAAAAGACTTAGAAACATTAATTTCCAACATCAATACCATGGCAACTTCCAACAGATGGCGATTCTTGCGTTCAGCAACACCATGGTGTTGTAGGGTGACAATACATGAAGATTGATGAATGATTCCATTCTTAGACATATAAGAAGAAAAAATGCCAGAATAATTATCACTACAAAGATTATGAACCAAACAATTTAAATGAGTTTTAATCTCAGCACAAAAAGAGCCAAATAACTCAAACAATTCATTTCTAGACTTCATTAAATATTTTTAGGTATTTCTAGAATAATTATCAACAAAAGTAACAAAATATTTGAACTCTAATTTGGAGGGTACAATACAAGGACCCCAAACATCATTATGAACTAACTCAAATAGGGACGCAGCGTGTTTATTAACTCTAGGAGGATACGACACACGATGGTGTTTAGCAAACTCACAAGACTCGTAAACTAACAAAGTTGTTCAACACATGTCGATCCAGGCTTGCTCTCATACCAACTGAAGTGCGGAACCGACTAGAAAAGATCAAAAAAATAAAAAATAAGAAGATTAAGAAAAACAACGAACACTAATAGCTTAAAACTCAACTCTAATCAAACAATGGGGGATAACATTAATATTTATAAGACAAAAGTAAATCCTTAACCTACTAGGATTAGGCTAATAAATTGAAAGGAAGTTCCTAATTCTTCTGAGAATTAAAAATACTAAAGGACTAATTAAACAAGGACTCTACTATCAATCCTACTTGGACTACGATAACTTAATTACTAATCCCCAACTAAAACAAAAATAAAGAAGGAGAAGAAGAGAAGAGCAGGCAGACAGGGAATCGCGCAGTCACCAATCTCTACTTCTTATTTTTTATTAAACAATGAGCATACATATATATAACATATACCCTGATAACACAATTACCAAACTACCCTTATATTCTAACACTCCCCTTCAAGCTGGAGCATAGATATTTATCATGCCCAGCTTGTTACAAATATAATCCACCCTTAACTTTATCAAGCCTTTAGTCAACATATCAGCTAGTTGTTCTCCCGTACGCACATATGAGGTGGAGACAAGATTCTGTTGGATCTTTTCTTGAATGAAATGACAATCAACCTCTATATGCTTAGTCCTTTCGTGGAAAACTGAATTTGTAGAAATATGCATGGGCTTCTGATTATCACACCACAATCTCAGGCGGAGGAACCTTAAATCCAATCTCTTCCATCAATTGTTGTATCCACATAAGTTCGCGGGTTGTCGAGCCATAGCACGATATTCGGACTGCACTTGATCTCGCCACCACACTCTGTTTCTTACTTTTCCAAGATACAAGATTTTCGCCCACAAACACAATATCCGATAGTTGACTTACTATCATCTCGTGATCCTGCCCAATCAGCATCAGCGAATGCCTCTACCCGTGTATGTCCATGATTCGCATACAATATACCTCTACTTGGTGCTCCTTTCAAATATTTCACAATTCGAATCAATGCATTCCAGTGTGTAGTAGTAGGGGCTGCCATGAACCGACTCACTACACTCACCGGAAAAGCAATATCTGGACGAGTTACTACAAGATAATTCAACTTACCAACCAATGTTACGTATCGTTACGGATCCTCGAACATCTCCCCTTCTCCTTACAAGTTTGACATTAGGATCCATTGGAGTGTCACACGGTTTCACTCCAAGCATTCCAACTTCCTCAAGTAAATCAAGGACATATTTTCTTTGACACAAAAGGATCCCTTTCTTGGACTGTATCACTTCGATCCCAAGAAAGTAATTTAGAGTACCCAAGTCCTTTGTTTGAAATTTTGTTTGAAGACATGATTTGAGTGCTTCAATACCATGTGTATCACTACCGAGATCACAATATCATCTACATAAACAACCAAAACTATACGACCCTTTGCTAGTCGCAGAAAGAACACGTTATCACATGTACTCCTCTCAGAACTCCAAACTCTAGCACGATACAAGCTGAATCGCCAAACCAAGCCCAGCGGAGACTATTTCAATCCATCTGGCGACTTTCAGAACCGCATATTTTATTCACATACTCCGCGAGCAACAAGCCGGGAGGTTGCTTCATGTAAACCTCTTCTTGCAAATCACCATGAAGGAATGCATTATTGACATCCAAGCGTCTGAGGCCGGTTATTAGAAGCGACTAACGATATCGAGAAGGAGCGAAGTGAGCTTAGCAACGAGGAGAAAAAGTATCGGTATAATCGACACCATACACTTATCGTACCCTTTGCAACCAATCGAGCTTTTAGCAGAACAGCGGTACCATCATGATTCATTTTAACTACGTACACCCATTTACATCGATAGCCTTCTTCACCAGTCGGGAAGTGTTGCCAAGTCGAGTCTCATTAGCCTCGAGAGCACTGCATTTCCTCTTCCATAGCGGACTTCCAACCACTATGAGACAAAGCTTGAGACACATTTTTAGGGGTGACAACGGAATCAAGAGAAACAATAAATGAGCGAGAAGAATCGACAAGTGAGCATACGAAACCTGAGGTGATAGGATGAACACAGTACGTGTACCTTTTCGGAGGCAACGGCGAGATCGAGGCAGATGTCGATGGACGTGGGGAGCCGGTATCGGGAGTGAATCTGTTGGAGAATCTGCAACAACGGCGGTTCTTGGATTGAAACAAGTGTGCGTAGAGTATACACTTGAGTTATAGGAGGCGGTAGCCTCGGCATCAACACCAGCCTCAAGATTATGGGAACGAACCAATGTATAAGTGAGAAAATCATCGGGAGAGACAAACTCAGACTCAAAAGAAGATGACCGACCAAAATATAGGCTAGACTCAAGAAAGTGACATCAAGCGGACACAAAGTACCGACCCAAATCGGAGAATAACAACGATATCCTTTTTGAGTTTGAGAGTATCCAAGAAAGACACACTTGAGAGCTCTTCGATCTAACTTACCAACCTGTTGCCGAACATCCTGGACAAAACAAGTGCAACCAAACACTTTAGGAGAAACAGGAAACAACGACTGCGATGGACGAAGAACAAAATATGGTATTTCTCCTTTAAGAACGAGATGATGGAAGGCGATTGATAAGAAAGGCGCGGCGATGACAACATCGGCCAAAGGACTTAGGAACATTCATCTCAAACATCAATGCCTAGCAACTTCCAAGAGATGGCGATTCTTGCATTCGGTAACACCATTACATTTGTGGGGTGACAATACATGAAGACGATGAATGATTCCATTTTGAGACATATAAGAGGAGAAAATACCAGAAAAGTATTCCTTAGCATTATCACTTCGAAGATTACGAACCAAACAATTGAAATGAGTTTTTATCTCAACACAAAAAGAGCAAAATAACTGAAACAACTCATCTAGCCAAGTACTTCTAGAATAATCATCCACAAAAGTAACAAAATATCGAAACCCTGATTTGGAAGGTACGTTACAAGGACCCCAAACATCAGTATGAACTAACTCAAATAGGGGCCTTGACCCATTTATTAACTCTAGGAGGATCGACGACACGGATGGTGTTTAGCAAACTCATACGACTCATGAGGTAAACTAGAAATAGACCTACTTTGGGACACAATTTTTTTAGGACATGTAACGACGGATGACCATAACGACAATGTAGCTGGAGAGGGACAAAGTACTTTGACATGCGGAAGCAACCACGGTAGAAGAGTCTTGTCTTGCGGCAACAACTTTATCGGCGGTACAGTGTGATCCATCGATTCACTTCCTTTACCAATAATCTCCCAAGTCCTCAGATCCTGAAAAAGACAATAACCAGGAAAGAAAGAAACACAACAATTTAAGCTCTTTGTGAGTTGACTAACGGATATCAGATTATAAGGAAACTTGGGCAAGTATAACACGAGATGTCAATGATAAAGAAGCGGAGCGGCGATAGTACTACCACTACCCGAGACTTTGGAGAGGATCCATCGGCAAGAAACCAGTGTAGTAAACTTATTCGACGACCTTTAAGTAGATAACAAACGCGAATTTTCAGTCATATGATCAGTAGCCCTGAGTCGATTACCAGTGCCCGTGCAGCGGAAGACAAAAGACATGTTATGGGTTTACGACTTGGCTAGAGTTGCTTTGGAAGAAGAGGAGGAAGAAGGCTTGAGACATCCGTACTCTGTAAACTTGGCAAACTCCTCATCATTCATAACAACATTATGGGTCTCGGTTGACAAACTTGCTCGGATTTACTGCTTGGCGTATGAAGCGAATCTAGACTTGTTTTTTTGCCGATACTCAATTCTTTGTTGAGTGAGAGGCTTAGGACAACGGCTTTTGAAATGACCCTGTTCTCCACAGTTGTAACACACTCTAGGTCCTCCACGACCTCCGGACACTCTACCACCACGAGTTCCACCTCGAAAACCACCACGACCTCCATCTCTACCTCCACGATAACCATTCCCTTGTGAAACTAATGCTGATTTATCAAATACCTCCACGTGTGATGACTCGCCATTCCTCGTCGCGATCAAGCCTATCAAGGCATCGAGACAAGGTACCCAATCTTTATTTGATAATAGCGAGATCGAACCATATCATACTCTTTCTCCAATCCTAATAGCGGTAAACATCAACTTGACTTCTCACGTTGAGCTTTCATCTCCTCAATATCATCGAAATAAGCATAGCGGCGGTGAAATCCTTGCTCATACGCATGAAATCATAATAATAATCCATAATACTCCGCCCTTTCGACTAGGGCGATGAACTTCTTGTGACGGATTATACAACCTATTCAAGTTACTCGCTCGAGAGAACCATTTATGCAAGTGTCACGGCTCCCTTACTTGTTTTGCGGTGTTGCGTAAACAGTATAATTTTCCTACTAATACAATTCACAATCTTGAAAACAACACCTTGTCATCATCCAACCACACCTTAGCCACCTTTCATCGGTGGGACAATCTTTAACAAGATGTCCTTCTTTCGTAAACCACCCATATTCACTGAACTAAATATCGCCATTCCGCAAAATTAGACCCGTCTGCCTCTAAGATAATGTCAATCAATCTATTTTGGTTAGAAACAATTGTCATAATTGGTCCTGACGAAGATGTATCCTCAGCCATTGAAATACACACAAAATGACAAAATAAATTCGACCAGCAACCTACAAGTATCTAATCAGCCGCTCAAGCAACCAGGAAGAACTCTGTTGTGTCACAAACAACCAGTTCGTGTCCCAATATTGTTAATCAGATACAAATTCGACTTACCCACTTGCCGAATCCGAGAGCTAGGGTTCGAAATCGAAACTGGGGCACCAAATCAAGTCCAGTATCAAATCAGAAATTTGGGTTCAAAATCCGAAACTGGGGCACCAAATCGAGTCCGCTCAGGCGGGCGATTTACTGAGCAGATTCACTGGCTATTCTATTCAGGCAACCACGGTCTCGGAACCTGCAGATATTCTGCTCGATACCATGTTATCGAAATAAAGAAGGAGAAGAGAGAAAAGAGAGCGGAGCAGGGAATCGCGGTCACGATCCAATCTCGTCTTAATTTTTATTAAACAATGAGCGTACATATATATAACATATACCCTAATAACACAATTACCAAACTACCCTTATATTCTAACAATGTCTAGCCCATTCTGTCCCAAATCAAATATTTTTGTCAGTAAGCAATGAAATGACATATTTTTCAGACCTTTTGATCTTGTATCATCTTCATGATGAGATGATGTTTGGCTTGCTTGACAATTTTCTCCATTTTCTTGTTTGGCTGGCAGAAGTATCGGACTGATCGAAGGTTTAATATTCAAGTTCGCATCTGAAGTAGAGAAACCTGCACAAGAATATGAAACTCAATGTAAATGCAAGTTTGGATGCATATCAACTCAAATTTATTAAGATGGCATGCTTTATTGAATTTACTTATTATTCATACAGAAAAACATAATCCAACAGAAAATTTCAGATATTGATCGAAAGATCAAAAACATTTTCATTGATTTCTCGGAGGTAAAGGTAGCAGAAATAAGTAGAAGGGCCCATTAAAACTTAAGAGATTGTGATTTTAGGTAGATTTAGGGCCTATTAAAAATTTAAGAAAGTTGAAACGTATGTTCCCCCAAATATACCCAAAGAATATCAGAGAAAACCCATTCCTGTTTCAAAACGCCTCGTGTCTCGTTCCTTAACATTTCAGTGTGATGGCATGTCCCAAGAGCTTCGACCTTGGATGTCAAAGTTATCACCCTCTGTTTACCTTATTCATTTCTTAAAAATGGTTTTAGCCTCAATTGCTTGCACTTGAGATTTTCCATCAACTTGGTTGGAGTCTATAATTCTAGTGTGGAAAATATGCTCTCATGTTTTTCCTGGTTTTTCTTTTTTTGTTGTTCTAACTTTTACCTAGGCCGTCCTTTCGAGTTTTCAACCTAGCGAGTCTTTATTTCTCCTATATTTTTTTTGTTGTTGTGCTCTAACTTTTGCCTAGGCCGCCCTTTCGGATTTTCGACCTAGCGAGCTGAAATGAGAGATAAAGTGTCTGGTCCACTATAGCATGCTATATTAGCACTACCATGGCTTATGCGTAGTATCGCTTGAGCTTGTCTATGTTGAAGGGCTGAATGAGATCTTCCCCATCCTGATTGGTGAGGAACACGACACCTATGTGCTTAACTATGTAGGGTCCCATCCACGGAGACTTTCATTTTCCCCTAGTGTCGACATAACTGGGGGGCTTTTCTCGAAGTACCAGGTCACTTACTTGGATCTGATGTTGTACTGTTGTCCGAGATGAATGCACATTAGTTTCTTCCAAAGAAATGTAGAGCTACAACAGAGATGAATGCAGATTAGTTTCTTCCACATAAATGTACTACTCTTTCTGCCTGATGATAGTCCCATTGTTGCCTTTTGTTTTTGGAACACGTGTGTGTAACCAGGGGGAGGGGCAATGGTTGATAACATTAACCCCTTCTGTTTTACGCCATATTTTCCTTGTGTCGCCAATGCAAGCATTAGAGAATAGGATATGTTCATGAAAATCAAAGAATGAAAAATAAATTGCCCAGCCAAGCAGAAAGAATGCTCTCAACATTAAGGCCAAACGCATATCGTCAAAACTCGAAATTTACAATACCATAATGCACTAAATGTATGAGCAAAAACTCAAATTATCAGCACATGAAGAAGTAAACACCCCGTGTCCCAAAAAAATATATAAATAACTAAAAGAAGACATAAAATCATACTCCCTCCATATGGCTCAAAGAGTCCTCTTTATATTTTCAAAAGTAGCATGTCTTAACATCAAATCAATATTTGTTATACATTTGTCTCATCCTAGATCAAAGAGTTTCAATTACTAAAAACTACATTAAAAACACTATGAGTGGCAACTTTTATAATTTTGAAAGAAAAAGTTAATTTATCAAAATCTTTCATCAAATCTCAGTTAGATGATCAAATAAAGTTAAAAAGTGACTCTTTGCATGGAATGGAGGCAGTCCGGCACCTCACAACCACAAGTTAGAGTTTAAAAGCCTCACATGTGTCCTCATGCAACCAAAGCCTAACTCGCGGATCAATAGGCCCTTTGTCAGACTCAACCAAAGGAGTATCTTTCTTTGTCTATGACAGGAGAAATAACATGCTTTTAAACAAAAAGAAACAGAACAAAAAAGATATACAAATTTATAACCAAAAATATATACAATGTAGACAGATTAGAAAGCTCTCCGTTAGGTAGTGTGATGATATCAATATCAACCAGGGTACAAGTACCGGAAAACCAAAACTAACATGGACATCATAATAAATGTGTGTGTGAATATGGTGTGTGATGAACTTGCTTAAGACTAAACTGAACAGTGGAAAAAGATTTAAGACTGATTGGCTGGTTGAGTTGAGTTGAGATATTTATAGCTTCAATTTGAGAAATAGGGATTTTCATTTTTTTTTTTGAAAAAAACTAAAATGGAATGCAGGTTAAAAATCAATTTCGCACAAATTAATCTTATGATAGTTCAAATAGCATGAAAAGGAATCACAATTATGTAATGTCTATCTAAACACCCGCAAACAACACACCGACACGCACATACCAGGAGCAGAGTTCGGTGGGGCGGGGGAAGCGAAGTAATTGTAAGCCAACTTCGCAGCCTCATTTTGAGCTTCTTTAGAGGAGCGGCATTCGAAAGCAGGTGTCTGAAAAGTGACACCGTTGACGGTGACTGTACCGGTGAATCTCAGGTCGTGGCCCGGTCCTGCACTCACCGTCGTGTAAATCGGTAACGGCCATGAGTGCCGGTGGCAGAATTCTTGAAGCAAGGATTTGTTCATTTTTAATTTGAGAAAAATTCAAACGGGAAGGAGGAGATAGAAAGAGAATGGGCGAGTTTGAACGAAATGAAGTATTGATTTATGAGGAAGGGTATTTCGGTGAAAATATAAGAATTGATTGTCCAAAGAAGGTAAGAAATTTGTCAACCAAGAAAAGTAAGATTCCATTTTGTAATTTTTAAAGTTTTTTTTTAAAAAAAAAGGAAGATAAACTGGAAAAAAAAAATATATATATATAAGCCATAAGGTTTGTTTTAGGGGTGGTAATTTGTATTATCGTATTGTGTTCGTGTCCCATTATCGTATTTTCATATTATCTATATTATTTGATCATAAATATAACAATAAATATTAATTTGAATATATATTAACAATTTCGTTTTCGTGTCTAAGCCAAGGCCGTTGTGTCGTAAAGGTCAGACGCTTATCGTGTCATTTGTCTCAAGAATTGTGTTTATAATCGTGTCGCTACTGTCAGCGCATATATTGTGTCGTACAAACATTGCCACCCCTAGTTTGTTCTCCTTGTTAAATTTAGATAGATTAGTTACCAATGAAAAAGGGGTTAGATTTACGAAATTAAATTACTGTCATTTAGTAATACTAAGAGATTAATTCGGAAAGGTTTAAGTCAGGTTGCAAATAAATAGTTTAATAATGTATAATTGCTTTACTTAATAAATTAAATATATGTTATAAATGACAAAAATAAAAGGTCAAAAGGTTATAAACTACTCCTCCCGGTCCCGGTAAAAACTCTATTATTTTTATTTTTATTTTGAAAATTTCACTCAAAAAATCTGCTTTCAAAAAATAAACTTATAATATCATTAATCTTTTAACTTTACCTTTTACACGTGTATAACCATATTAACTATGTTCAAATATTTTTGTGATTACACCTCCCCCCCTAATTTTATTTCTATTTTGTACATTTTTTCATAGTTTCTGATATAAACATAAAAAATGATAATTTTAAAAAACTCCTCCATAATTTATTGCCTCGTCATACATAATTTCATTTGAATATCTAAAGCCCTTGAAACATTTTCGAACAATTCGACGATGCAAATACTTTAGTTGAGATTGTCCAATAAAACGAAAACAACGTAGCAAATATGGAGGACTTGGATCGATCCAACGAAGCCGATCATTACATGCTTAACTTTCGAGAACAAATTGCAACACAATTGTTAAATGCTTAGATTTAATTAAGATACTCCCTCTGTCCCTAATTTATTGTACTGTTTCATTTCTCATTCGTCCCAAAAATAATGTCTTTATTGTAAAGTTTTTATTTTTAGGAAAACACTTGGTATTTTACTCTTACATTTTCTTCTAATTTTAATTATGAGTCGCGTGTACATAAGTTTTTTAAAAGTTATATATTATATCAATATTAATAGTTTTTTATCAATGTATCTAGTCAAACATGTCAATAATTTAGAGATGAGAGAGCAATAATTATAGCTCTCAAAATATTTGGCTCTACTTATTTGAATTTAAACTTAAATTGAATTTGAATGTTTTACAAGCTTAAATTGTTGGTGTCAGTCATTATAGTGAAAATCTAATGTCTCATACATTTAACTGTTGCGTCTCTCTCTCTCTCTCTCTCTCTCTCTCTCTCTCTCTCTCTCTCTCTCTCTCTCTCTCTCTCTCTCTCTCTCTCTCTCTCTCTCTATATATATATATATATATATATATATATATGAAATTCTTTGGAAGCGTCAACACTTCTAAGAGCACATACAAAGGAGAAGCATGGGATTCTTTTATCCAATTTGGAGCATGAGGTAGCTTAGAATAAGATTTTTCCTTTTTGGTAGCTTGTAATGCTGGGAGCAACAAGCTTTTTTCCCCCCAAAAAGTGTATTTGTTCTTGTTTTTGGTCATTTTTCATAAAAATAAAATAAAATTATTTTTTATCTTTTTTAAAATGTACACATTTTTATTTATAAATAGAGTGTTGGTTTGTTTCATTTGGACATCAAATTAATTTTCTACAATTGCATAAATAATAATATTTATTATTGAGACAAAGATGATGAGGTATATAAAGTTATTGGAGTTTATGTCATCGCTCTAGAAGATTTTTCGTTGAATAGCTTAAAGTAGCTTAAGGATGTTTTTTAATGATGCGAGTGGCTTGGGGGAGCAACATTTGCTCCCCTATTGTATATATGTTGCTCCCCCATTGTATATGCTCTAAAGCGTTTTGTAATTTTTAAGATAGAAGATAAAGTGGAAAAAAACTTGAGAAAAATGTTGGTGGAACCCACATCTGCTTTAGTGATGCACTGATGCTCTAAATTGAAAAGGTCGAAAATTACAAAACTCATACTCCATCTGTTCCTAAATTATTGTTTTTGTGGATTTGGCGCATGGTTTACAAAAACACATTTGACTTGACTATTAATACTAGTTTGATGTGTAGTTTACTTTAAATCACATGTGTATGTGGCTCATAATTAAAGTAGGATGAAAAAATAAGGATACTGTGGTAAAAGTATTGTTCTACCACAGTATCCTTACTTTGTAAAAGTATTGTTCTAAAAAAAAAAAAGTATTGTTCTAAAAAGAAAAGTTTCAAATAAGATAATTATTTTAGGACGTACGAAAAAAGAAAATATGACAATAATTTGTGGACGAATGGAGTAGTAAATTAAGGTCTGTTCTCGTTGCAAAATTTAGGAACTTCGGTTTTTTATATAAAAGGGGTTAAAATTACAAAATTACCCATGACTGCCATTTAATAATTGAGAGTTGTAAGCGTGTTCACCAAGAGTTGTCTTTTAAAACCTATTGGTTAATCTAATTAAGAGCTTAATTTAAAAAATTAAATAAATTAACAAAAAAGATAATCTGATAATGTAATATTGCATCACTTAATAAATTAAGTATATTACTTAGAAGGGAGAGGTTCTTTCCACTACATGTTTTGATTATCCAATACACTATTAGTTTAAACTAGTTTTTTTAACATGTGTGTTAAACGCACGTCAATTAAATCATACAGAAACAAAATAAGGAGGATCGGTTTATTAACAATCACACATAAGTATATTACTAATTATTATAGATTCTAAAAAATTTCCTTATACACAACATTTGTTGTCTTATTAGTTGGTTTTTAATATTCACTGCATATCAATATTTTCAAACCAAAATAATTTGTTACTCTAAAACTATGGCATATAACTATCTATGTCTAAATACTGATTTTTTTCAAAAAGAAACATACGTGCAACTATTGACTTTGGCACTTGTTAATTGTCATTGCATATGATACCAGCAATGTAAATTGTCTTATATGGAACTTGAAAAAATGTCTTACATCGGATAGAGTTAATGACAATCTTGGGATAAAAATATTTTCTCCAATATTGCTTCCTTTCAAAAAATTTGTTTCAACAATATGATCCTTAAGATTTATGATGATTAGTCTTGTTCATTGCACAACCCTGCAGTATGGTCAATGTTTCTCAATAGCATTACTGGAACACTAATTTTAAGTGTCAATTCATGGACTGACAACCATGAACATTTTATACTATTCAAAAACTTTGTATAATGAATGTTTTTGAACAAACTTGAATTTTTTTCGTCCTGCAAATACAATCTGAACTCAAATAAGTTCTTCCTTTCGAATGATTACTTTTATTAAATTATATTTATATTTTATAAATAAAGAAATTTCTGAGAAGAAAATAAGCTAAAATCAAAATAACGAAATTATTTTTACTGTTAACTATTATTTTTGTGTTGTAAATTATTTTGATTTTAATAACTTCCATTATATTTTTTGTTTTATTGACTTTGTAACTATTATTTTTGTTTTATTTTTAAGAATTAGTTTTACGGAAAAAAAATTTGTTTCGTAATTTTTTATTATTATTTTGCTAACCTCTGTTTAAATTGTTTTGTTTTATTGACTTGGTAACTATTATTTTTGTTTCATCAAATATTTTTATTTTGCTAACGTATTTTTGTTTTACATAACTATTTTTAAGAATTTGTTTTAAACTTTTGTTCCGTAAATTATTTTTATAATTTTACTAACCTCGGTTTAAATTATTTTTGTTTTATTGACTCTGTAACTATTATTTTTGTTCTATTAAATATTTTTATTTAAATAATGTATTTTTGTTTTACACAGCTATTTTTGAGAAGTAACTATTATTTTCGTTCCATCAAATATTTTTATTTTGCTAACATATTTTTGTTTTACATATATATTTTTAAGAATTTGTTTTAAACTTTTGTTCCGTAAATTATTTGATTTTACTAACCTCCGCATTAAATTATTTTTGTTTTGTTGATTCTGTAACTTTTATTTTTATAGTGGCTTGTTTCATAAATTATTTTTTTACTAACCTCTTTTTTTTTTCTTGACTCCGGAACTATTATTTTTGTTTTAGTTACTATTTTTATGTTTAAAGAGAGAAAAATGTTTAAACATAATTAAAAGAGAGGAGATGGTAGTGATGAGAGAGAAAATAGGAAGGAGACTGGAGAGAGAAAGGAAAATACAACTAGAGAAGATAGGAGAAAGAAAGAGTGAAATGGTAACATACAACATAATTATTCTTTGGTTCATATTAAGTTAACTGCATAATTTACTTTTTTAATTGCGTTCTAGCATTGTTCTTTGGTTCAAAACATACAACATAATTATTCTCTCTTTTCACTTTTAAAAAAATGCATAAACAATTAAGTTTATGGCTGAAGTTATTTTGCATAAGAAACAAATTAATATCAAAATGATAATTTCGGTTTACCAAACTTTTAGCAAATATGTTCTTTTGGTTATTAAAATAAATAATTAAAAGTGAGATTTTTGGGATATAATTGTAAAACAAATTATCCAATATTAAAAGCATTGTGTGCAATAGTATCATAAAATTTTAACACATTTTCTCTACTGTAACATTTTAATTCTTGAGTTTTTTTTTTTTTTATTTATCCTTGAGTTGATTGAAACTTGAGTTGATTGAAACCAATATTCAATATAACACCTACTGATTACGACATTACTATTATTGAATTAATTCTTTAAAAATAATATTTTTTTGACTTATATACGATTTTTTTTATTGTGACACTAAAAATTAACAATTTCTAAAATTTTGATCCGTAGATAAATGTCTTAATTATATAATTTTTATTATAATGGAATATGAGCCACGTGTCATAAAATGAAATTGATTAAACATATTTACAACAAAAAAAGAAGAATAACTACCTAGTTTATTGAGAATTAAAAAGTATTTTGGAAAAAGTAAAACTAGAAAAAAAATAACTATATTGTTTGTTAATAATTAAAAAATAATTTAGAAATAAAACATGTACTCCACTTCAAATGACAAGTTTGTAAAGGGTAATTGTGTCTAAAAATATAATTATATAATGTAATAACTAATGATTTAGAGGATAATAAAAAAAAGTAGTAAAAATATCTCCTCCCTCCTTCAATTACTCAAAATTTTAAGTAAAACATTATGACTTAAGATTTTGAGTGAATTTGACATCTTCTTTCTTCTTATTTTTTCCTTTTAATTTTCATCGTCTCTTTCTCTTTTCGTCATCCTTGTAATACCATCAATCCCACATCGAGTAGATGTAAGACTTATGTGTGGTTTATAAGGTAGTCACACACTACCTTTGGGCATCAATATCATCTATGAACTTTTGGGTTGGCTTGTGATGAGCCTGATGACCCAAGGTGTTGCGTGCTCAGTGGGCCAGTGTGTGGGCTACACGTAGCGAACCGGGCTCTCGGGTTCGGTCATTACAAATGATATCGAGGCGGGTCCCGACCAGGAAATGGGAACAAGTGTTGTGGGCCAAAGTGCTACACCGCAGAATGTGGGAGCCACCTCTTGATCCCCGTACGAGCCACCTCTTAAATCATGCATTGCCCGGGGTATGATGATTCGAACTTGACGGGGACATCAAGGATTTAAGTGGGGGAGATTCTAATACCCCCAATCCCACATCGGATAAATGTGAGACTTGTGTGTGGTTTATAAGGGTCACACACTACCTCTGGGCACCAACATCATCCATGGACTTTTGGGTTGGCTTATGGTAAGCCTGATGACCAAGTGTTCAGTGTTCTGCGTGCTTAGTGGGCGGTGTGTGGGCTACACGCATTTAGCTTAACGGGCTCTCAGGTTCATGTCGTTACAAATGGTATCAGAGCGGGTCCCAGCAGAAAATGTGGGAACAAAGTGATGTACGCGCCAAAGTGCTACACTCCAGAATGTGGGAGCCACCTCTTGATCCCCGTACAAGCCACCTCTTAAATCCTACATCGCCCGGGGTACGATGATTTGAACTTGACGAGGACGTCAAGAATTTAAGTGGGGGAGATTGTAATACCTCCAATTCAACATCGGGTAGATGTGAGACTTGTGAGTGGTTTATAAGGTAGTCACACACTACCAGTGGGCACCAACATCATCCATGTGCGCTACACGTAAAGAACCGGGCTCACATGCGTGAGCTCACGTTACAAACCTTCCGCCATAGCTCACCATAGCAACAACTATCTTCATAATTTTGGTCATTACCACCATCATTTAATACCACTATTACGACGCCTCCTCCCCAATTTTATTTCTATTTTGCATTTTTTTCGTAGTCTCTAAAAACATAAACTCCTCCGCAATTTATTGTGCCACTATACATAATTTCAATCGAAGATCTAAGGCACCGGATACATTGTTGAAACAATCCACCGATGCAAATGCTCCTGGTTTGAGATTGTTCAACAGAACAACAACAATGTAAAAAATATGAAAGGAGTTGGATCGACCATATAGCCGATCAAAAAAATTCCATGCTTAATTAACATGCGAGAACAAATTGCAACACGACTGCTAAATCTCATAATTTGATTAAGATAAAAATTATACTCCTTTTGTTTTGAAATTATCGTCTTCTTTGATCCGGCATACCATTTAAGAAAAAGTAATTGACTGTATTATAAATATTGGTAAAATATGTGGTTTCATTTAATATCCTTAAGTGTGTTGTCATAATTAAAGTAGGTAGAAAAAATAAGGGTAAAGTGATAAAAGTGTTTCCTAAAAGATAACATTTTGAAAAGGGACAATTATTT